>AWOL01S0014075.1:7353-116890 GCA_000715115.1 Nicotiana otophora
GGAACGGATTCGTGGTTAGGATAGACATATACCTAATTGCCTTGCTTGGTTGATTTACAGGAATTATAAATGCGTTCTTGTTGATTCTAACTCCATAGACATATAGGCGTTAGGTTAGCTTGAATAGGCGAGCAAGAACTTGACAGATTTTTATGAGCAATATTAACCTTGTCAACCAATAAGCTAGATAAATTAGTTGGTCAATTCAATTAAAGAATACAATAGGATTATTAGATAGCCCATAACCCTAGATCGTTTTCATTACATTGATATTATAAAAATCTGCTCTTTCTCTGTTCAAAGTTCATTATTTATATTTTTTTATTTAATTAGTTTAGAATAAAATATTTTTAGGTTTAATTCTTGTTTAGATAATTAGGATAGTCTAATTTAATTAATAGTTAATCACAAGTCCTCGTGGGTTCGACATCCGACTTTTAGTCACTTTATTACTTGACGACCGCTTATACTTGCATGTGCGTTTGGCCGCAACACATATCTCTTAATTACTTCGTGCACTATTTTTTATTATATTGTTATGTACTGTTGCTAGTTATTAGAGTTGGACTCTGACCCTTGTCCCAGCTCGTCACTACTTCCAACCTAAGGTTAGGTTTGTTAGTTATTGAGTACATGAGGTCGGTTGTACTCATACTCACTTCTGCACCTTGCATGCAGACTTGAATGCTGACGTTACTGTGTATGACGAGAGCTAGCATTAAAGACGTACTCGTGTTCCGGTAATAACTGCCTCTTATTTATGGTAGCTCTACACTTAGGAAAAATCTGTTTATATATAATTCAGACAAATAATGTATTTATTTTACACTAGCTTTGTAAACTCTAAATCTCAAAAGCTCATGATTTGTACTACCAGTCCTTGGGAAATATATAAGATTCAGATATTTTCTTTTATTTATTTATCTCATTAAATTTCATTGGAATTGGTTTATTATCAATTGACTTACCTAGCGGGTTGGGTTAGGTGCCATCATGACTAGTTTAATTTTAGGACGTGACAATAGAGGTATATCAAAGTATTTGAATGGTAGTTCCCCATAGGTGTATCCTAACAGTTGTAAAAAATTATATCCCTTTCTTCCTGTATCACCCCTCCATAATATAATGAACTTTTGCCTAGGTTAGCTTGTAAACCTGAGGCAAAGGAAAATTGATGAAAACACTGATAAAGGTGATATACAGATCCCACATCTCCATGAGCAAAGAGTAAGAGGTTATCTGCAAAGGACAGATGTGTAATCCCCAGCCTAGCATATTTGGGGTGAAATCTGAAGGCCTTCTCATCTTTCAAATTGTTCATTTTCCTGCAAAGATATTCCATTGCTATGGAAAAAAGGATAGGGGGCATGGGATCCACTTGTCTCAGGCCCCTTCCAACAATAAGTGGTTTAGTTGGCTCACTATTGATCAAGCTAAAGTAGTTCACTGTTTTAAGGCATTCTATAATCCAATCAATGAATTTTCTAGGAAAAGCCATCAAGATAGCACCATTCAACGGTGTAATAAGCCTTTTGAATATCAATTTTGATCATACACCTAGGAGACACATGCTTCCTAATGTAAGCCTGGACTAGCTCATGAGCCAAGATGATGTTATCTGCTATTTTTCTCCCAAGTATGAGGCCTGCTTGTGCTTCACAGATAATGTCATGCATCACCTTTTGTAATCTTGATGCTAAGATTTTTGAGATAATTTTATATAGAAAAGTGCAACAAGCAATTGGTCTATATTCTTTCACTGTGAGAGGATTCTCAGACTTCGGGATCAATGTGAGTGCAGTGCAATTAAGAGCTCTGTGTAGCTTCCCTGTGGTGAAGAATGTTAAAACAGCTAAATTTACCTCTTCCTTGATTATATGCCAGGTTTTTTTGAAAAGGATTGTATTGTACCCATCAACCCAGGTGCCTTGTCATCACTAATCAAGCATAGGCTGTCATAAATCTTAGCAATATTAACAACCAACAACCTCACACAATGCTAATTGTTATTGATGAGTTGACTTTGGTCCTTTCTGCATGATCAACCTGTTTATAGCATGTAGTTCCTTGGCTGAGGTGCCCATTAGGCTTCTGTAAAAGGTGATGATTTCATCTTTTATAGCCTTTGGATTGATGATCTTATTTCTTGCTAGTGTATTGAGTTCCATTATTTGTTTCCTCACTGTTCTCTTCTTGATTACTGCTGCGAAGTACTTGGTTTGGTATCACCCAATTTGATCCATCTAATTCTAGATTTCTGTCTCATCACACTCTCCTCTATTAAAGACCATTTTTCCAATTCTTGAGCTGTCTCTTTCTCTTTTATCACCGGTTCATCTGTATACTGCTGAGCTATTTGTTCCTGTACAAGTTTCAGCTGTTGTCTAGTGATGTCAATCTTCTGTGAGATGTAGCTAAATTCTTCTTTATCGAGCTTCTTGCACAAAGGTTTCTAGGCCTTCAGCTTCATCCATATATTCTTCATGGGGTTGTTTTAGAGAAGTCATTATTTGTATCACAAACTAATTAAAACACATATACCTGTTGCAGATATTGCTGCGTGAAATACACTCCTTGGTGAAAAAGAATGTTTTGCAGAAAAGAAAGAAGAGAAGAAGAATAATCGGATAAAGACACCTTATTGTACACTTCTATAGAGTGTTGTGACGAATGCGAAAAGGTTGTGCAAAAAATAAATTATTTTCGGGAAAGATGAGAGAAACACACAATCAGTAATAACTATAAATAAAGAATGTAAAAGGGCAATACAAAGAGGTTACTACCGAAACTAAAAGAACCAAAATATAAAGAGTGAAATAACTACAGGTAATAACTAAAGGAATTTACACACAGAATTCCTTCCTGCATCATCACAAGATGTTTGTGTTCCTTCCTCTGTCTGTCTCATCAAATTCTCTATAGTCTGATATATCGTAGTTATTCTACTTTTTCGCCTTCTAATTTTTAAAATAGATTTTAGAAAAACCCTAAAGATGAAAACATCTCTGTCTAAACAACTTCCATGATAATTATGACGGAGATACGTTTTTTTGGGAGTAACCGAAGAAAAACGTTTTTGGGGAGTATTTGATGACAATATGAATGCCCTCAATCTAATTAAGGTCATTGAATTGATTGTCTCAAGCATTAGACTACTGCTCTGATTCACTCGCTTAACTTCTAAAGTAATTAAAAGATTAATTAATTGAAGGTTTATTATTTTTCTTTAGAGATAATGGTAATTCAAATTTTAGAGGGTATTATTGTAATTTGACTTTGAAGGTAGGAGCTTTCTACTTTTAGTATAATATTACATATATTATATATATAATTATATGATGATATGATGATGTGATGAAATATTGTCTCGTTAAAATCATTACTCGGAAAAATCCTTGGCAGAGATGTGCAGATTTACTCTCCCTAATGAAGATATCAATTAAGATTTATGAGTCGTTGCATTCCAATTTCATACACTAGGTTCTTAATACCTGTAGTGGGAAGATCCAGAGTAGATCAGCACGTACAATCGGAAGTGCATTGATAAGAAAATCAACAAGATAGTCACTTAAGCGAATCTGTTGAACAAAAATCTCACTTTTCCTCTGAATACTATAAATTTTTGATAAAATTATATCTCCTCATGTCTTCTTTGTTGAATCCTACCATCAGCTGATATATGCGTACAATATATATCATCTTTATACAATATAGTTGGTTCTTTCTTGCTAGGTAGGCTACATGCACAATGAATTATTGATCTCAACAAGACATTCTCAGCTTCTCTTATGAATCGCTAATGTTCTTTGTACGACTGAAGTAGTAGATTCTAGTTTTATAGAACACCATAAACTAGATGCACCTCCACATATAATAATAACTGATGCTGATACTGAAAATATATGTCATGTTTTAGATGTACATTCTTAGCATGATTGTTTGACTCTGGAGTATATTTAGTGCTATTTGATATATATAAAACGTTGTTTTATGTTTTTAGTAGCATTGAAGCTGAAAAGGATGAAAAGGCAATCAAAACTCAACCGAATGGTCAAAAAATGCTGAAGTTCTTCGGGCGGAACAGGACATGCTCCTAGTTTGCACATAACTGATCCGAGAGCTGATCGAACGTCAGGAATATATGAAGATTCCACTGTCGCAGGTGCCCAAGACAAGTTCTCTACCGTATGCAAATTAAAGTTCAGAGCAGAAAAATTGGACCATTGCTACCGCAAGCGGGGAAGTTTAGTTCCAACCGTGCACACAAAAAAACATCAGAGAGGTGCAAAATAACTTTTGCTACTGCTTGGTGAACTTTAGTTTCTGCGGCCACACTACTCCAGTTCCTGCCAGCTCGATCACCAACGAATACGTACGAAAGATTTGCAGGCGGTGCTAGCATGCTCCGGTGCACACATTCTGGCGGCAAGCCTTCTTAATTAGTCAAAAACAAATATGGTAAGTCTAAGTCAAAATCTAGATACCCATGTAAGGCTCTATTTTGGAGGACGACTTCGGAAAGGATGTTAGACTTTTAGAGAGTTTATTTTCCTACTTTTCTTAGGTTAGTTTATAGAGGATCAGCCCTAGTTTTCATTGTTGAAGAAGGAAGACAATTTCATCAAGCTTTTGAAGTTAAGATTCAATTTTGAGAGTTTCTTCTATTTCTTAATCTTCTCTTATGTTCTTCATTGTTATTTTTTATCCTTAGTCTTATGAAATCTTCCATGGGTATGATTATGCATGACAACTTGTTTGGATGGTTGTTACATGTTGTATTGTATAATAATGTTACTTTAAATATAATATTTGTTTTGATTGTTCCTTAAATTTTATTGTAACGTATCATCAAATCTATCGTTACGTAACGAAGAAAAGTGCCACTTTATGTAACGATCGATTTGTTGTGGTCGCGACGTTGCCTTGTTTTTTTCTCTCATCTTGCCCATCCTTATTATTAAATAATTCTATTTTATCTTTTATTCTACCTTTTTGGATAATAAGTCTATTCTTGTATCTTACTTTTCTTTGTAATATTGCAAGTTTATTCTTCATATTATTGGTGCATGACATCATAAAATGATGACAAACAATACAATCTATCCAAATATTATATACATAAAAATGATACAACAATACAACACGATACGATACATTATATAGTGACACATAACAACCATCCAAACAAGTTGTTAAGCATGCTTGGGATATGTTGGGATTAGTTCGCTCAATGCGAGTTAAACTTGTTATTTTTCTCAGCTGCAAGTAAACATGAAATCAATTCAGAATTTTTAAAAAATATTTTTCAAAGTACTGCTACTTTAATAACAACTAGTTGGGTCAGCCGGGGCCCAATCACCACAACTAATTTCAAATGTTTAAGAAATTGCTTAAGATGATTTTCTCAATGTTTATACAATCAAACACGAAACAGAACTATTAGGAAGGAAGGTCTACTTATAATTAGAGTAAAATATATATGTCATAGCAAAACCAAGATGTAAAATATTTAATCTCGTGCATATAGAGAAATCACAAGTAGTAGTTTCATTGAGCATTATTTTATTACTAACATATATATGTACGGAATCATGGTAATGGCAGTTAATGTTTATACATGCAATGTATTCCATCATATCCAAAGATACAGAAATTCAATTTCAGTAGTTGAGTTGCTCTGTCAGATCTCATAGTACTAAGGCCAATGAAACCAATTTTCTTTAATTTGATTGGTTAGTTCCTCAAGTTGTAACTTTTAGTTGATTGCATCAGCTATATGTACTTAAGTAAACTTTTCCAAACCTGTAGCACACCATGATACCTGTGGTAGACACTACAAAAGCAATCATGTGAATCTTTTTGCAAAATATGCATGATGAAGCAATCATATCAAATGTTTGGCAAAAAAACACACAATACATACAAGAGTCAATTTGTATATCTTGATCATTACATAATTATAGACGTATCACCATAAATTGCAGAAGAGAGCTCCTCCTCACTGTTAGCTACAACATTGCCACGCCCATCATACGCCAGCCTCCTGTTCTTTATCATCAGAGGATAACCAAACAGATCCCCTGCTCGTTTAGCACTTTCAAGATTATTAATCTGTTTTAAGCATATATTTCCATCAATGGTAAGAAAAATATTGAAAATGTATTAGAAGAGGTATGGTCTGCGTACATACTACCTTCTCCAAACCCCATAGTGTGGGATAATACTGGGTATGTTGTTGTTATTGTATTAGAAGGGAAGAAAATTTAGTACATCAGTTTTATAAGCCCACCTGCATAATCTAGGAAGTGTAATTGCATGTTGAGAAAAGTGGATCTTCTGAAGATATTTATCCTGTTACAAAATACAATAATTGAACCAAACAAAAATTGATAATCCTAGGAGTAAGAAAACTGAATAGTTAAAAAGTAAAAACACTGCAAGCAAAAACTGTTGTTTCATCCAAATTTATAGCATATAAAGACTAACCTGGATTATACGAATAGTAGAGGCTTTAGGTTCACAATCCACACCTTGACGTTCAAGATTCTCAAGTGTACCCACATCAACATGCTCGATCTCAGCCATTATAACTCCGCACGTAACTTTAATATTCAAATTACCTTGCAGAATAGTCAAAACAACAAACATATATTTGACCAAAAAAAACCTTTTTCCAAATTCTTTAACGGTGACACTATCATCATAACTTCTCACCACATGATCATGTGCTAATATTGACACTCCGAGAGTATGCATATGGTTTTATCACTGAGTTGCATCGCATTTGACATGTACACTTGACATGTAGGCATAGAGATGTATTTTTCTCTTGCCATTTGAAAATGAAACATTTACCTGCTGAAAGCTTTAGAAAAAATTATAGTTTTCAAACTTACTCATACTTTTGGTGTTTTCGGTGAAAGATTTGGGGTTTACTATTATACTTGAAAAACATGCCTATTGTTTTGTAACTGTGAATGAGTCGAGCATCATATCTCTGAGTTACTTCGTGTACTATTTTTTATTATTTTGTTATGCACTATTGCTGGTTATTAGAGTTGGACTCTGACCCTTGTCCCAGCTCATCGCTACTTTCAACATAAGGTTAGGTTTGTTACTTATTGAGTACATGGGATCGGTTGTACTCATACTACACTTCTGCACCTTACGTGCAGAATTGGATGCTGACATTGCTGTGTATGATGAGAGCTAGCATTGAAGACGTGCCTGGGTTCCGGTAATAGCTGCTTCTTGTTCGTGGTAGCTCTAGGCTTAGGAAAAATCTATTTATGTATAATTCAGACAGATGATGTATTTATTTTACACTAGCTTTGTAAACTCTAAATCTCAAAAGCTCATGATTTGTACTACCAGTCCTTAGAAAATGTATAAGATTCAGATATTTTCTTTTATTTATTTGTCTCATTAAATTTCATTGGAATTGGTTTATTGTCAATACCTAGCAGGTTGGGTTAGGTGCCATCACGACTAGTTTGATTTTGGGTCTTGACAATAGAGGTATACCCAAGTATTTGAATGATAGTTCCCCATAGGTGTATCCCAACAGTTGTAAATAATCATATCCCTTTCTTCCTGTAACACCCTCCACAATATAATGAACTTTTGCCTAGGTTAGATTGTAAACCTGAGGCAAAGGAAAATTGATGAAAACACTGATGAAGGTGATATACAGACCCTACATCTCCATAAGAAAAGAGTAAGAGGTTATCTGCAAAGGACAGATAATCCCCAACTTAGCACATTTAGGGTGAAATCTGAAGGCCTTTTCATCTTTCAAATTGTTCAATTGCCTGCGAAGATACTCCATTGCTATGGAAAAAAGGATAGGGGACAGGGGATCCCCTTGTATCAGGCCCCTTACAACAGTAAATGGTTCAGTTGGCTCACTATTGATCAAGATAAAGTAGTTCACAGTTTTAAGGCATTCTATAATCCAATAAATGAATTTTCTAGGAAAAACCAATTCCTCCAGAACATGTTCAAGATAGCACCATTCAACGGTGTCATAAGCCTTTTGAATATCAATTTTGATCATACACCTAGGAGACACATGCTTCCTAATGTAAGCCTGGACTAGCTCATGAGCCAAGATGATTTTATCTGCTATTTTCCTCCCTAGTATGAAGCCTGCTTGTGCTTCACAGATAATGTCATGCATCACCTTTTGTAATCTTGATGCTAAGACTTTTGAGATAATTTTATATAGAACAGTGCAACAGGCAATTGGTCTATATTCTTTCACTGTGAGAGGATTCTCAAACTTAGGGATCAATGTAAGCGAAGTGCAATTAAGAGTTCTGTGTAGCTTCCCTGTGGTGAAGAATGCTAAACAAACTAAGTTTGCCTCTTCCTTGATTATATGCCAGATCTTTTTAAAAAAGACTCTATTTTACCCATCAACCCAGGTGCCTTGTCATCACTAATCGAGCATAGGCTGTCATAAATCTTAGCAATATTAACAACTAACAACCTCACACAATGCTAATTGTTGTTGATGAGTTGACTTTGGTCCTTTCTGCATGATCAACCTGTTTATAGCATAATTACTTGGCTGAGGTGCCCATTAGGCTTCAGTAAAAGGTTATGATTTCATCTTTTATAGCCTTTGGATCGATGATCTTATTTCTTGCTAGTGTATTGAGTTCCATTATTTGTTTCATGACTGTTCTCTTCTTGATTACTGCTGCGAAGTACTTGGTGTTGGAATCACCTAATTTTATCCATCTAATTCTAGATTTCTGTCTCATCACACTCTCCGTTATTAAAGACCATTTTTCCAAGTCTTGAGCTGTCTCTTTCTCTTTTATCACCAGTTCATCTGTATACTGTTGAGCTATTTGTTCCTGTATAAGTTTCAGCTGTTGTCTAGTGATGTCAATCTTCTGTGAGATGTAGCTAAATTCTTCTTTATCGAGCTTCTTGCACAAAGGTTTCAAGGCCTTCAGTTTCATCCATATATTCTTCATGGGGTTGTTATCCAACTGCTTTTGTCATACCTCCTTGACAAGTGATTCAAACTGACTATGTACGTTCAGTCCAAATGTTAAAGAACCTGAAAGTAGTCCATATGTCATTAACCTTTTTTTCTTTTAATAATGATGGCGATTATACCTCACCTATTCTATCGGGTATTTGCTACAACTTTCACTATCATAAGTATTAGATAACTCTGCTGGTTAAGGTTTGGGGTATTGATACTTTTAGCCCACGACAGAAACTATGTACATATGCTAGCGAAAAAAGTATATAAAATTTATATATTTTTTGTATATAACATACAAAATTTATAGATGTAACGACCCAACTGATTATTTCGAGAGTTGTAGACATGTTCCCCTATTTACTGCTTATTTTATACTTTATAGCTGTTATGTCACTTACCGGGGTAGTCGGATCGGGTCCGGAGGAATTTCAGAATGAATTGAGAAACTTAGTCTCAAGGTTGAAAGCTTAAGTTGAAATAGTTGTCTGGATATTGACTTATGTGTAAACTACTCCGTAATAGAGTCGTGATGGTTCCGTTAGCACCGTTGGGTGATTTTGGACTTAGGATCATGTCCAGATTGTGATTTGGAGGTCCATAGTTGAATTAGGCTTGAAATAGCAAAAATTGGATTCTTAGAAAGTTTGATCGGGAATGGACTTTTGATATCGGGGTCGGATTCCGTTCCGAAAGCTGGAGTAGGCCCGTGGTGTCATTTGTGACTTGTGTGAAAAATGTTAGGTCAGTCGAACGTGATTTGATAGTTTTTATCATCGTTCGTAGAAGTTAGAATTTTCTTAGTTTCAATAGGCTTGAATTGTGGTTCGATTCATGTCTCTGATGTCGTTTGATGTGACTTATTGGTGTATTTGGCCGAGGACCCCGGGGCATCAGTTTGATTTCGGATGGTGTTCGGATTAAAATTTGAGTTTGAGTGACTGCGGCAGCTGAAGCCTTCTGGTGCAATCGCACATGCGAAGCATTGATCGCAGGTGCGAGCTCGCAGGTTCGAGCTTGGGAGCACAGGTGCGAGCTTGGGAGCGCATGTGCGACCTAGAGCGAGGAGAACTGGGGGCGCTTGTGCGAAGGATTTTTCGCACCTGCGTGGTCACATATGCGGCGTGAGGGGCGCAGAAACGGAGTTTGGTTGCACAGGTGCGATGGAATTCTGCACCTGCGGTTGCGCAGATGCGAGGATAGGATTGCAGAAGTGGAGGCTCAGTCCCAGTCTGCTAAATTGCTATTTTGTACTCAGTCATAATTTTACTTGCATATTACATCTCAGTCTCTATTGTTCATTATTGATGCATTATATCATTGATGTTTGGGCTGAATATCATAATTTCTGAGAGCCTGAGAGACTAGAGAGATTGATGACTGAGTGAGGCCGAGGGCCTGATGGTGAGGATATTTATGGGATCGGGCTGCACGCCGCAGCATGTTTCATTGATTTATGCTATGATTGTCTTGTTATAGCGCTTGGGCTGAAGGAGCCCCTACGGAGTCTATATACACCCCAATGAGCATAGGTACCTACTGAGTGTGAGTGCCGAGTGCTGAGAGGAATGGGTGACTCTAAGGAATGAGTGATTGCGAGGTTGGAGTGAATGGGAGGAATGAGTGACTGTTGCTCTGAGAGGATGCATTTGACTTTCATTTCTGTTGCATTTCAGCTGTCATATATCACCGTCTTGTAACTTCTAAGAGATATTATATTCTGTTCCACTTAAACTTGATATGGATTAACTGTTGTGGCCTAAATTGTCGAACTTGAAACAATGCCTAACTTCCTATGTGGAAATTACTGTAATTGAACTATAACTGTGAAGTTCGTCATTACTTTTAGTTCATTATTTGGTCTTGTTACTTACTTAGTTGGTTGTACTCATGCTACACCCTACACTTCGTGTGTTGATCCAGGTGTTTCCAGGCATAGAGGGTGTTGATTCCTTTGCACAGTTGATAGTGTGGAGATTTCGAGGTAGCTGCCTGGCATTTCACAGACCTTGTCTCTCCTTCCCTATAACGACCTGATGGTCATTTTGAGTATTTTTACTTCGCTCGATAGTTTGAGGGCACGAGTATCTCCGCATGATGTATTATGACTTGTGTGAATCGTCGGTTTTGGTTTTCAGGTTGTTCAGAATCAATTTGGAAGAATGAACTTCATGATTGAAGCTTTAAGTTGGAAAAGTTGACCAAGTTTGGCTTTTGTACATTTGATCTCAGATCGAAGTTTTGATAGTTTCGTTAGGTCTGGATGGTGATTTTGGACTTAGGCGTATGCTGGGATTTGCATTTGGATGTTTCTTGAAGGTTCTAGCGTTAATTGGCGAAAGTTGGCAATTTGGAGTTTTGGAATGTTCATAAGTTTGACCGGAAGTTGACTTTGGTGATATCGAATTTGGATTTTGGTTCTAGGAGTTGTAATAGCTTCGTTATGTCATTTAAAACTTGTGTGCAAAATTTGAGGTCATTCCAAGTTGATTTGATATGGTTTGACACGAGTTTTGAAAGTTGAAAGTTCAAAAGTTTATTAAGTTTGATTTGAGGTACGATTCGTGTTTTTATGTTATTTGAAGCTTAGAATAAGTTCGTATCATGTTTTAAGGCTTGTTGGTATGAATGAATGGGGACCCGAGGGGCTCGGGTGCATTTTGGATCATCGATTGAGAAACTAGTTAAGCTAAGGATTTGGAGTTTGACCATGGTCAATATCGGGTCAAGATGACCTCTTTTCGGTGTTTTGAGTGCGCGCGCATGTGCCTAGCGTATTTTATGATTGAATTGCATATATGGTTTGTGTCCGGGAGGTTCCAAATGAGTTTTAGGTGCTAAAACAAAAATTCTTTCGTTGCTGATTTTCTGGTGTAAAATAATTACGAAAATGTCATTTTTTATTGCTTAAATTTTCAGACTTCATTTAAACTTTCAAAATATCATATCTCCCTCATTGTAACGCCAAATTAGGTGATTCAAAAGCCTAACTTGACTAAAATTTTACAAGAAATCCATTGGAGGCATCAAGAGTAAGTTTTAGGATAGTTTGGTACACAAAACGAGGCAGAACAACTGGACAAAATTATTTAATATCGAGGGTTTGTTTATTTTTGTCATATTTTAAGTTGGGGAGCTCGGATTTGGGCAATGTTTGAGTAGAGTTTCACCATATGAATTGAGGTAAATGTTCTCTACTCGATTTTGATTATATTTTGCGAATCTATTTTTATTTTTGGTAATTGGATTGTGAATTTTAAAGAGAAAATTGGGAGTTTTTGTCCAAAGTTTTATAGAGTGATCTTTTGAGTTTTGAATATCTATTCGGAGTCGGATTTGGGTGAAACTAGTATGGTTGGACTCGTAATTGAATATTTTGTCGGATTGTATAAGTTTCATCAGGTTCCGAGGCGCAGGCCCGGGTTTGACGTTTTGGTCGATTTCGGGATTTTGATTAATGATTTGACCTTTATCGATTAAGTTTGTTCCCTTTGTCACGACCCAAAATTCACTAGGCATGATGACACCTAATCCAACCTGCTAGGTAAGTCCACTAGTAACTATCTAATTCCAATGATATTCGTAAGAAAAATAAATGATAGCAATTTACTGAATTTTAGATATTTTCCAAGGACTGGTAGTACAAATCATGAGCTTCTAAGAATAGAGTTTTCAAAGCGGAAATGAAGTAAAAACATCATCTGTTTGAAATAGAGTTTTATAGATCTAAGGCTACCATGAACAAGAGGCAGATACAACCGGGACCCAGGTACATCTTCAAATCCATCTCCCATCGAACACAGCAACACCAGCAGTCAGTATTTGCACGCAAGGTGCAAAAGTTACTATGAGTAGAACCGACCCCATGTACTCAATAAGTAACAAACCTACCCTTAGGTTGAAAGTAGTGACGAGCTAACACCAAGGTCGGGTCCAATACCAATATTCCACAACAGTTCATAATAGCATAGTACAAGTAACAAAAGAGGTATCTCAGAAATAAAATGCTCAGTTCGTTCACATTACCAGAAAAAATAGGCATTTGTTTTCAAGTATCTCGGTGAAAACCCAAATCTTTGAGTGAAAGCCAAATACGAGTAAGTTGAAAATTGTGATTTTTCCCAAAAATCCTTTCAACAATAAGTAAGATGTTTCATTTTCCTTTCAGATAGCAAGTGTAAGATGTCTCTCTATGCCCATATGTCAAAATGTATGAGAGGTCATAAATGACGTGATACTATACAACATGAGGAAAAATGCATCTCTATGCCTGTATGTCAAGTGCGTATGCCAAATGCGATGCAAATCAGTGATAAAGATCATATGCATACTCTTAGAGTATCAATTCACTTCGTCCTCCCAGTCACTCAGTACTCGGCACTCGACACTCAGCACTCGGCAAACGCACTGAGTAGGTACCAGCGCTCACTGGGGGTGTACAAACTCCAGAGGGGCTCCTATAGCCCAAGTTCCATAATCCGCACGAACAACTCACGTGCCATAATATCAATATCTGGAATCGGACGGACAACTCACGTGCTGCACGGACAACTCACGTGCTATAGTAAGCCAATCTGACCCACTGTGGCATGCAGACCGATCCCATAATCATCCTCACAATCAGGCCCTCGGCCTTACTCAGTCATCAATCTCTCTAGTCTCTCGGGCTCACAATGTCATGATACCAGCCCGAAAACAATGATATGATGCATCGATAAATAACAACAGAGACTAAGATATGATATACATGTGAATGCATATGACTGAGTATGTAATGCAATGAAAGCAGATTACTCAACAACAGAAATGACTTCAATGGGTCCCAACAGGATACGAATGTAGCCTAGACATGGTTTCTAACATAATCACAACTCGATAACTCTAGTACGTAGAGATTTCATGATTTCAGACAAGTTCAGGTAACTACACAGTACCACAGAAATAACGAAAATCACAGTTCACACGGTGAACGCCCACACGCCCGTCACCTAGCATGTGCCTCACCTCAAAATCAAACACATAACACGTATATTCAGGGTTCATACCCTCAGCTCAAAGATTAGAAGAGTTACTTACATCAAACAAGCTAATACCAATGCCGAGCTAGCTAAATGATGCTCCAAAGATGCCATCCCGCGCGTTCCGTCCTCCTAACGGCCCGAAACTAACCAAAAACAACTCAAGTACATCAAACATTGCTAAAGGAACCAATCCCGATCGAAAAAGATCTAATCTTGAATCAAAAGTCCAAAATCGGCCAAAAGCCCAACCTGGGCCCATACCTCGAAACCTAACAAAAGTTACAAAATCCAATAACCCATTCAATTACGAGTCCAACCATACTAGTTTCACTCAAATCCGACTCCAATTCGATGTTCAAAACTCAAAAATTCATATTATGAAACTTTAGGCCAAAACCCCCAATTTTCTCTTTAAAATTCACAATCCAATTACCAAAAACAAAGATAGATTAAGGAAATATAACCAAAACTAAGTAAAGAACACTTACCCCAGTCCACAAGATGAACATTGCTCCAAGAATCGCCTCAATCCGAGCTTGGAAGTGTTAAAATGAAGCCAAAATCGCGAACCCTTGTATTTAACATTGCGCCCAGCACCTTCACACCTGCGGCACATTAGCTACTTCTGCGGCGTCGCATTTGCGACCAAAACACGCTTCTGCGGAGAAGCACTAGAGGTCTGCCTTCACACCTGCGGTAAAAACTCCGTTGCTGCACACACGCAGGTGCGAGTCTAATTTGTGCTCCTGCACTTAAGTTCGCTCTTGTGCCTCTCGCACCGTATCTGCACCTTCGCAGATGCGAATAAATCCTCTGCTTATGCGGACTCCTGCTCCCAGCAACACCTTTCCTCCTGTGACTTTTTTGTCGCTTCTGCGACCTTCTCACCTGCTCAAAACCAGCCGCAGGTGCGATCACATCAAAACCAGCAGCCTTCAGCAATGCACTATGCAATGAAAGTGATCCGAAGCTCGTCCGAAACTCATCTGAGCCACTCGGGACCCCGTACGAATATATCAACAAGTCCAATAACATAACACGGACCTACTCGAGGCCTCAAATCACACATAACAATATCAAAATGATGAATCACACCTCTACTTGAAATCAATGAACTTTGAAACTTCAAACTTCCACAAGCAATGCCGAAACTTATCAAATCACGTCCGAGTGACCTCAAATTTTGTATACAAGTCACATTCGACATTACGGACATGCTCCAACTTCCAGAATCAGAATTTGACCCAGATATTAAAAAGTCCACACCCGGTCAAACTTTCCAAAATTTCAACTTTCACCATTTCGAGCCAAATTCAACCATGGACCTCCAAATTACAATCCGAACGCGCTCCTAAGTACAAAATCACCCAACAGAGCTAACAGAACCATCAAAATTCCAATCCGAGATCCAATGCTAAAAAGTCAAACTTCGTCAACTCTTTTAAATTTAAAGCTCCCTAGTTGAGAATCATTCTTCCAAATCAGTCCCGAATAACCTGAAAACCAAAATCGACGATTCACACAAATCAAAATACATCATACGAAGCTACTCACGCTCGTAAACTACTGAGCAAAGTGCAAATTAACAAAATGACCGGTTGGGTCGTTACTCTCTTTGGATTTATTTGGTGTATTTGAGTTACTTTTGGCTAGTTTCGAGCTGTTCGAAGGTCGGTACGAGCGGGATGGCATTTTGGAGCATCGTTTGGCTTGCTCGGTATTAGATTTGGCTTGTTCGATGTAAGTAACACTTCTAAACATGGTGTTGAGGGTATGAAACCCCGAATTACATGTTATGTGATTGATGTTAAGGTGACACACATGCTAGGTGACGCGTGTGTGGGTGTGCACCGTGTGAATTGTGATTTAGTCAATTCCATGGAACTGTTTAGCTATCTTCTCTGGATATCTTCACTATACTCTATGTGTTAGAACACCTTAGCTGTAATTTATGCTATAAATCATACTTAAGCATATGTTGGTATTATTGGGACCCACTGAGGTCATTTATATAATCGAATTGTATTTTTAAATTGATGTTTCATACTCAGTCATATTTATTTATTGTATATCATATCTCAGTCTCTGTTGCTATTTATTGATACATCATATCATCATTTTTTATCTAGTTTCATGACATTGTGAGCCAGAGAGACTGGAGAGTTTGATGACTGAGTAAGGCCGAGGACCTGATTGTGAGTGATATTTATGGGACCGGGCTGCACGCCGCAACATGCTTTATTGATTTATGCCTGGATATGGCCTATTATAGCGCTTAGTTTGAAGGAGCCCCTCCGGAGTCTGTACATACCCCTAATGAGCGCAATTGATTTATATTGAGGGATGGATTTTTCCTGGGCATGGATCTTGCCAGAATCATTTATACTTGGGGATGGATCTTCCCTTGGGCTGATTGGCCTTATACAGTACTGAGTGACTAGCTATCAGTTGATATATATTTATATTTGGGATAGATCTTTTCTGGGCTGGATTGGCCATATACAGTACTGAGTGACGGAGCATGTCGAGTGATTGAGTATGATGAGTGGAAAGTATGAGACAGTGAGATTGAGTACTCTAAGAGTATGAGTACATGAGTTCATCACTGAGATACATTGCATTTGACATGCGTACTTGAGATACATGCATAGAGATGCATTTATTTCTCCTACTTGGTTTTGGTGACATTCATGATTTCACCTGCATAGTGACAGGTAGGCATATAGATGTAATTTTCTCATACTATCTGAAAAATGAAACATCTTATTTATTGTTGAAAAGTTTTGGAAAAAAATCACAGTTTTATAAACCTACTCATATTTTGGTGATTTCGGTAGAAGAATTGGGTTTTCACTGATACACTTGAAAAGTATACCTATTTTTCCGGAATTGTGAACGAGATGAGCATCTTATATCAGAGTATGTTTCTTGTACCATTATTATTATGTTGTTATGAACTGTTGTTGCTATTGGTGTTGGATTCCGACCTATGTTCCAGCTTGTCACTACTTTCAACCTAAGGTTAGGTTTGTTACTTATTGAGTACATGGGGTCGGTTGTACTCATACTACACTTCTGCAACTTGCGTGCAAATGTTGGATGTTGATATTACTATGTTCGACAGGAGCTGGATTTGAAGATGTACCTGTGTTCCGGTTATAACTGCCTTTTGTTCATGGTAGCTCTAGACTTATGAAAGATCTGTTCATGTCTATTTCAAACAGATGATGTACTTTATTTCTTACCAGCTTTGTAAATTCTAAATCTTAGACGCTCATGATTTGTACTACCAGTTCTTGGAGAATGTATAACATTCAGATATTTTCTTTCACTTAATTGTCTTATTAAATTTTATTGAAATTGGATAGTTGTTAATTGGCTTATCTAGAGGGTTGGGTTAGGTGACATCACGACTAGTTGGATTTTGGGTCATCACATTCCCTATTTTTCCGCTTTATGTATTTAGTTTCAGACTATTACAGACAATACTCCCCGAATTAGGATATTTAGACGCTCATGTACTCAGTGACACCCCGATGGTTCGAATTTCTATATTGGTTTGATTATCTATCAATTTTGAGAGTTTTGATGATTTAAACCTGTGTTATTATTATTTTTCATTTAAAAATGTGAAAGTATTTTGAAGTGTCGGCTTGCCTAGTACCACGTTACGCGCCATCACGACAGACTAAGTTTTGGGTCATGAAAATATATATACAAAATATATACAAATTTTATATATTTTTCGGCTATTATTTTTACAACAGTTATACAGTGTCATTTTTCCTTAAGGTTTAGACAAATAATGAAAAAGTCACTTAGTGTTTTTTGAACCACGATCTAATTTGACAACCTATTTCATTCCACTAGGCCTCCCCACTAAGTAGGGGTGTCAATGGTTCGGTTCGGTCGGTTATTTTGTAAAAGTTGTACCATACCAATATTTTGGTTATTCTATTATATATAACCAAAATAATACTTTTTGAAACCGTCCCAATCATATCAGTTTCTCTTTGGTATCGGTACGGTTCGGTTAATTTTCGATATTTGTTTAATATCATGTAAAAGTCACGAGTAGAAGTAGAATGCAATAACATACATGTTTTTATAGGACGTAGCAAAACTCTCTAGACATTTTTATATTTTACAGGGTGATGAATTAAGAAAATATGAAAGATGGCTAGAGTATAGATCCATCAACGATTCTATAACAGCGTAAAAGAAACTAAGCAAATTAATATAAAAAAATATAAATCACACGAGTGAAAAGATATTAAACAAGCTGGGACTGGGACATGGTCGCGTGCAAATGCACACCTCTAAACAATGTATGAAACGGTCGATTGCAATTGTAGTAACCCAATGAAGAGTCGGGGTCGAATCTACAGGGATCTAGATGGGAGTTAGGAGTATATATTCTAATGCGTGAAATTGAATTATCTTAATTTGCACTTCCACAAAAAGGGTTTTGTTTCTATTTTTAATTTTACACTAAAGTTTGCGGAATAAAGAAATAAGACTAGGATGGTTGTTTTTAATGTTTTTCAAATTGGTAAAAAGCCTAGGGTTGTGATCATTACCTAGGTGTTTGCCTAATGGGATAAAACCTTAATGTTTGTTTTGTTGATTGGAGTGTATTATAGCTATCAACTCTCAATTACTCTTTAACCAAAAAGAACAACTCTCAATTACCCACTCAATACCTCTCGGTCAGAGATGGGTTTTTCCTAATTTGGATTTCTCAAGACCAAATGGGTATAGCGCAAAACAATTGATAACAACTCAAGTCGGGTTACTACTATCTCTAGGTTGAACCCTTTAATTGGGTTAATCAATCTCTCGATTGACCCAATTCCTATGTTAGCCAAGTTTTCCTAGACTACGTCTCTCTTTCTCAAGTAGAGACTAAGTCAAATAGGCATGAATTAATGTTTGCAACCATTAATTCTACAAATTAAAGCATTAACTAGGCAAAATAATAAATACCCAATCATAAACAAGCACTAAATTAGATATCTATAAGGTTTACACACTAGGGTTGGATCACAATCCTAGTAAAAATCTAGCTACTCATGCTTGGGTTTGAAGAAAAAGAAGAAGAAAGACTAATTGAACTCATAATGTAAGCTTAAAATAATAAAATCTATTGTAAAGTACACCAAAATATAGTAAACTTCCAAAAGAGGCAAAGAAAAATGGCTACAGTACTTGCTGATGTCAAAAACTTAACCTAATTTCGTAAAACTCTTCTATTTATACTTAGCTTGTTAATCGGGCCAGGT
Source organism: Nicotiana otophora (assembly GCA_000715115.1). Taxonomy (NCBI): domain Eukaryota; kingdom Viridiplantae; phylum Streptophyta; class Magnoliopsida; order Solanales; family Solanaceae; genus Nicotiana; species Nicotiana otophora. Next base: position 26,658 of record AWOL01S0014075.1, read on the forward strand.
CATCCCAATTACAGCCCAGTTCGACCCGGTTCATTCCAGGTCAGACAGGTACGATAGTGGTTGGGGATGTGTTGGGGAGGGTTGGGGAGGGGGGGAGCCAGGCGGGAACGTACACATTTTGGTAACCGGTGCCCTAGAACCCAGTTTTTTATCGGGCTACAGGGCGGTCCAGCCCGGTTACCGTTGTAAGTTTTTTAAAAATAATTTCAGGACCGTTGCCAACGGTCAAATTCAAAATTGACCATTGGGCAACGGCAATTGTTTTTCAAAAATGGCTATTTCGGCTTACCCCTTTAAGAAAATAGCCCCCCCCCCACCCCTAATAATTGATAAATTATAATTTTAAGCTTTTAAAAACTATAAATAGCCCCCCTTCTTCTTCATTGTTTCTCACAATTTGCTCTCTTACTACTCTAATTCTCTCTCAATTCTCTCTTGATAATATTGCTTATTGCTCTTAAATTCTCAATTGCTTATTATTTTAAGTTTCATCAAATATTTACTTTAATCACTACAAAATTATAATTATCAAATATTAAGTATTCAAGTGAAGTTTTGATTTTTATTAAATTCTCGTTCCATCTCTTTCTCTTCTTCGGTGTATATTGTTATTTAGAATTATTAATTTAATTTACATAATGGATATATTTAGATCAGCCAAAAAAGCGTGTACAAGTAGGGGTGGTAGTAGTAAGAGTAAAACTTCTAAAAAATCAAGAGGTGGTGCTGGTTCTTCTAGTAGCTTTACACATATTTTTGAAAGTTCACCTGAAAATTTAAATGTAGATTATGAGTGACTTTAAGAAAATTATAGTATAGATGATAATTTAGATGATATTTAATCACCTGATAATCTTGAAACACCACCGGCTACACCTGGTAATGCTAGTCAAACTCAAAATACTAGGGATAGAGGTCGTGGTAATACAGGTAGGCCTCCCCTCCCTATTAAGAAGAATCAAAGATTAAGAAGTAAGTGTTGGGATTTTTTTGAAAGACTAGAAGAAGATAGGAATTATGTAAGATGTCAAATTTGTAAGGATGTTTATAAACATGAGACCGGAGGTAAGGCAGGGGGAACGAAACAACTTCATAGGCATATGGTAGATAACCACCCTATCGCATGGGGTGCTGAGAAGGAAGGTGGGCAACAAAAACTTAACTCGTGTACTGGCGGTTTAATGGGTAAATACGATATAGCGAAAGATCGGAAAGAATTAGATAAAATGATTGTTTTAGGTTGTTTACTTTTTAATTTTGCTGCTTCACTATATCTTGTTACTTATATTCAAAGAATTTATAATCCTATGTTTAAAGGTATTCCTAGAAGTACTTGTAGAGCTGATATCTTTTGGCTTTTTGAAAAATATTAGGCATATATCCGTTATTTGTTCGCCCGTCTTTCTTGTTGAGTTTCTCTTACTTATGATATTGGTCGTTGTATTAATGGAAATGATTATTTGAATGTTACATGCCATTGGATAGATGATAATTTTTGTATGCAAAAACGTATTATTGCTTTTAAATATGATGAAGATCAAAGTCATACTGGTGCATTTATAAGTAATAATATCCATAAAGTTGCTATATTTTACAATCTTGCAGAAAAGGTTTTGTGTATGTCATTTGATAATGCTTCTAACAACAATGCTGCTATTACAATATTAAAATTATATCTACACCCACCACTTCCTGAAATATTTCATGTTAGGTATGCATGTCATATTTATAATTTAATTGTGTAGAGTGGCCTTGAATTATTTAGAGATGAGATCACTTTAGTTAGAAGAGTTGTTGGTGTAATTCAAGAAAATAATAGAAGTGCTAGATTAAATGCATTTAAGGAAAAATGTGTACAATATGGATTAAAACCAAGACTCATGCCTAAAGAAATAGTTACTAGGTGGAATTATATTTATGTATTCTTAAGATGTTGTCACTGTAAGTTCAGTGGCGAGACTCAGGGNTAAGAGAGGGAGTTTTAAGTACCTTGAGTCTAGTATTAAGGGGGATGGGGGGATTGATAAAGATGTCACAAATTGTATTGGGGCCAGATGGATGAAATGGAGACTCGCTTCCAGTGTTTTATGTGACAAGAAGGTGTCACTGAAACTTAAGGGTAAGTTATACAGAATGGTGGTCAGACCTACGATGATGTATGGGGTCGAGTATTGGCCAGTCAAGATCGCTCATGTCCAGAAGATGAAGGTAGCAGAGATGAGGATGTTGAGATAGATGTGCGGGCACACCAGGTTAGATAGGATCAGAAATGAGGTTATTCACGACAAGGTGGATATCGCTCCTATTGAGGATAAGATGCGGGAAATGCGGCTTAGATGGTTTGGTCATGTGAGTAGGAGGAGCACAGACGCCCCAGTGAGGAGGTGTGACAGGTTGACATTGGAGGGCCTACGAAGAGGAAGAGGCAGGCCAAAGAAGAGGTGGGGAGAGGTGATTATGAAAGACATGGCGCAACTTCAGCTGACCGAGGACATGACCCTTGATAGGAGGGTATGGAGGTCGAGGATTAGGGTAGTAGAGTAGGTAGTCTAGAGTGTTCATAACAGTAGTATTGGCACACAGTCTCTCTTTCTGTGGGCAGTAGGTTTTAATGATTAACCTTATTTTTCTTTCATTGTTGATTACCTTAATATCTTGTTGTTTTTATTCTGCTTTTATATGACTTTTTGGTTCTGTCCCTTATTGTCCATATTTTCATCAATGTAGTGCTTATGCTTTCCTGAGCCGAGGGTCTATTAGAAATAGCCTCTCTATACTCACAAGGTAGCGGTAAGGTCTGCGTACACACTACCCTCCCTAGACCCCACGATGTGGGATAAGACTGGGTATGTTGTTGTTGTTGTTGCCTATAACTGGAGTTGCTAATTCTCATTGTACATCCTAACCATTTGTTAACATCTAGAACTTGGGATGTCATTGTAGATGTTGTAAAATTTTATGTGGTTACATTTGAGTTTTTTGGAGCTTATTATCCTACTATTGCATATGGTTTAGTTCATATTGCTGAAATTTCTCTTTTATTCCATAATTTGAAGAAGAAAGAAGGATATACTTCTGTTATTGAATCTATGCTAGATACATTTAAAAAATATTTCTACCCAATTCCCCATATTTATCTAATTGGTGCTATTTTAAACCCTTCTATCAAAATGGTCACTTGTCGCTAATTAATAACTCATTTATATGTTTATATGGATATTGGACCAACTGAAACCCCTGATATTGAAAATTGCATTTTTGATCTACACAATCATTTATAGACTTTATATAATTATTATGCTAACATTGTTGATGCTTCTGCTATTAAACAAATATTCCTTCAAGTTTAGTTTCAACATCTGCATCCAGCACTTTGGAGGATAATGATGGTGTTGAAGATTATTTGATTTAGTATACACTAGGAGAGCATCAACAAACCAGTAACAGGAACATTGACGAACTCCAATTCTACTTGCAAAAGTAACTGGAGCCCCGCACAAAGGAATTTCTACAGCTGGGTTAGTGGAGGAGCAACTCAAATCAATTTTCTGTTTTTTTTCGGCCATGGCTCGAGACGTTCTAAATGTGCCGATTTCAACAGTCGCATCAGAGAGCGCATTTAGCCAAGCAAGACAGCACCTAGGAGATACCCGTCATTCATTGGGCATCAACACTCTGGAAATTCTAGTGTGCTTCAGAGATTGGATAAGATTAGAAAGGCGAAATGAAGGGCGTGAAGAGGTAGATAAAGCGGAGAACCAAGAAATTGGAGATATAATGATTTATGATTCCGATTCAAGCAATGCCGGAAATCAAGAACCTCATGTTGACATGAATGAACTTACTAAAATGATGCAAAGCATGTTATGTACTCTTTATAATTGTTGTAAACTTTTAATATGCAAGTTCAAAAATAAAAAAATCAAAATAGAACTTGAAAATTAATTTGAAGTATTATTTATTATTCAATGAAAATACAAAACTTTTGATCCTTACATATTGCCTATTGGTCTTATTAAATAATGTTTTGTAGTCACTTACTTTCAAATTTAAAACTTTAAAGTTTAAAGTTTAATTCTAAGCCTTAAAAGTTTGCAAACACTTAAGTATCAATAACATTAAATAAGAAAAATAAAATATACTTTAAAAAGAAGTAACCCAGCCCGGTCAGGACCCATTAAGCCCGAACACATACGGGCCCACCATAACCCGAAAAATCCCAGCCCACTACCAGCCCGGAACCCCAACTTGCTAACCAGTCCACAACAATAATCGGACGGGCTATTTGTTTTTGTGTCCAGCCCTGACCAACCCGTCCGGTTAACACCTTTAATTTATATAAGTCTGAAAATCTTGAAAAAAGCCCCTCGGGAGGTTTTGCGGCCGCATTATTCCATGTGCGGTCCGTAGATGTCTTCATCTTGCGGGAGCTGGGATTATGTGACAGCGCAATTCTAAATTGCGGCCGCGAGCCAATATTTCTGTTGTTCGCAGATTTAGCACTACAGCTACAAGGTACTCTTTTGCGGTGCACAATAGTATGATCGCGACCGCAAGATAATCTTCTGCAGCTGCACAAGTCTTGTGCAGACCGCAATTCGAGGAAACTCAGGATTTGGCTTTTTGTCATATCTCTGATCTTGGATCCTAGCCCTGTTTTTGCGACCGCACAATTCATGTTCGGTCCGCAATGTTCTCAAAAGTCTACAGAGTTTTTCTTCCTTGACTGCGGCCGCAGATGGAAGTCTGCGGACTGCACATTGTAAGCTTCTGTGCGTTTTATTTCCTTGTATTTTGACTACTTATTTTTGAGTCGGATTTCATTTCGGGAGTCCAACATCCAGCATTCCTGCAATTTTTCCCATTTAATTAGTTTCGAGAACACAATTCACTGCTTTTAGACTAAAACAAAAGCTAAAAGGCGCTAATAAGTAGTCAAAATCTCCACTTATCAACTCCCCCAAACATAAGTCTTTGCTTGTCCTCAAGCAAACAAAATAGTTCCCACCTCCATAAGTTAAGGGTCATTTCATCCCCCATGCTACTTATGTATTATCAACAAGGCGACAATTTAAACATTCATGCACATGTAGTTCTAATGTGACACTTGAGCATCAAGAGTTGACTTTATTCATCAAGGAAGCTCTCTCTCTCATGTAGGTCATTGTGGATCCCAAACTCCTCCTCCTCTACTCTCCATTTTCATAGCTCACTTAAGAATTTTAGCATTCAATCCAAAGATTTGTGAAAGGTTCACTCATCTCTCTCAAGAGAATGTCGCAAGTACAACTTCAAGTACCATAGGCTTGCCCCTCATATAGATCGCCACTAATGTAAGCTCACTCGGCTTGAAATCAAGTAGGGCTTCTTTCGGGATGTAATGAAGGCTTTTGGATTAAGGTTGGATACACTATGGTTGAATGGGTTCACCTTTCCTTAAGCACTCTATTTTTGTTTATTCTCGGTTCACACTTTGCCAATTCTTTGAGGTATTTTCGTTTCCTGGGGGAACTAGAGAGACTTAACATCACTCTTTCTTGATCATGACATTCATTTTCTCCATCTTTGATTTCTCTATGTTTTGGATCATTACCTCTCTTTGAATCCCTTAAACACTTATTCAATTTTTTGCATTTTTCTTTTTGTTCTTTTCTTTTCTTGCCTTTCCTTCTCATCATTTCTTGTTCTCTTTTTGTTCCTTGATACTTCTTTCAAGTTCCTCGTCTCTCCCCCAAACTTAAGTTTTTTTTAGCCAATTGTTTCACAAGAGTGTTAAGGAAAGCTTGGGTGCCAAGAGAGGGTCACGACAAAACGGGTAAAGGCTTGTAACATGGTTATCAAATGAGAAAGGCTTGAGGATCAAATGGGTTCACTAGGTATAACAATATTGGTAGGCAATGGAAAATTCAAACAGGCCAAGAAAATCCTACATTCACTTCTCAAACCAAGCAAAATTTAAGATTTTGCTTTGAAACACATTCGGGGCAAGTTCTAGACCTTTCGCACGGGTACTTGGACTAGTAACAAAGCATCTCACCCCTCACGCAACTGGATTGTTAAAAAGGATAGAGTCGAGGGGCCAGAACAACTATATTCAAGATTGAAAATCACTATGATTCGATTAAACCACTCGATGATTGCCTAAGTCACCACAAGAGTCACAAAGTCACTAACTAGAGCTATTTCTTTCAAAAACCTTGTTTCTAACCATAAGAACATAGTTAAATGTGTTAGTACCAAATGAAGCACGATTGACTCTTCGAGCATGACTCAATTAGGTCTTTTTATTCATTACTCCTACTATTATTATCTAAATACAAAACAGACTCATTCCCTTAAGAAGGTTGTTACGCCATCCATTGTTGAGAAGAGTCACCCGGTTCACACAAAAATTACCCTTGGAAAGAACTGTGGCATTAAGAAAACCAAAGGTTTATTATCTACTAAAACATAAAACGAAGCTACTAAATTAAACACTAACCAATAAGAAAATAAACATAAAGAAGATACAAAGCAAAAGCTATCGAAAGCATAACGAATATACATAATGAGGGAGAAGGAGAAGATATATACATAACGAGAGAATAAGAGAGAATATATACAAAATAAGGAAAGAGAAGAAAATAATGTCGGTTATTACAAGCCAAATATCTCACAATCATCAAATAAGATCAAATTAACTTCACCCCCCCTCCTGAATAAAAAAAAGCATTGTCCCCAATGATTAACAAAATAAGAGTAAAGGAAAGGTAAGAGTGAAGGACTCCCTATGGATCCTTGGACATCTCTGTGTCCCCAGCAATGTCACCACCCTCAGTCTCTTCCAACTGGATCTTATCATCATCAATTCTAGGAGTGATTGGGTCGGTGAACATCTGACGTACTGCCTCGGCGGTGTCAGAAGCAGAGTCTGGCTCCTCAGACTGGCCAGCTGGTGCCACTGTTGCTGTAGGATCTGGGCCTGGATGGTGTGGGTCAATCAACATGTCAATTGGAATATCTCTGGCTGAAAGCTTGATAACATGTCTCCAGAGCTTGTCCACTGACTTCTTGGAGGCCTGAGACTTTCTCATCTTCTTTACTTCATTGCCCAGCTCTTCGATCACTAACCCATGTTGTACCAATGTAGCCATGATGGTGTTCTGGTTCTTTAAGAGCTTCTTCAATATTTCTTCCACTGATGGGGGCATCTGATGTGCCAGATTAGAAGACTGTGCTACAACATTACTGGATAAGTCAGACAGCTTTGCAGTGGCTGTCTACATCCAGTTGTTGAGGCTCGCTAATGTATGGGAGACTCGCAGTGCAAAAAGTCGAACAGTAGGCATGGGGCACCTGCTTCAATGCCGAGGTGGTACCTATGACAGGAACTGCTGTAGGAACTTATGATGGTGGTGGAGGCATGGCTGTGGCACTAGATGAAGGCTCGGCTATAGTGGATGGAACATCAACTGCCTCTGCAACTACCACCGATGGCTCATAAGACTGGCATGTGGTGGTAGACGGCTAACCCTTTCTCTTAGGGTTGTGTGCATCCATAAATGAGTATCATGAGAAAGGCTTTTTCACCCGCACCTCTGTATCAAAGTCCTTCAGCTCTACCCTCGCATCCGTGAGATACTTTGTAATGGTGTTGGGATACGGGTAGGATGTGTCAGCTTGCCGGGCGACCATAGAGATATTGGCTGACATCACGACACCCACATTTATAGGGTACTTGGCCATGATGGAAGCAACTAGAACTGCCCGAGGGATCGGAAGATATGTCTCATTGTGGCATGGGTCTAGTTTGATGCATATAAAGGTATTCCAACCCTTTGCCTTGAAGCTCAGAGTGCCTCTGTGAATAGAAACCCCTATTGTTATCCATGGTGGTGGTTGCCCAGGAGCTGCTAGAATCTCTGCTAGCCAAGGACAAGCTGCATCCCCAAGTGCATATTTCTCTAAGTACTCTATGGGCTCGACATCATCAAATCCCAACTAGCTGTTCAATGTGTGCTGATCAAATCACACCTTGAGTTTTCTTACTTTTGTCACCTTTGTCCCTTTCTTGATATGCTCCATATTGGCATAGAATTCCTGGACAAAGTACTCCTTAGCATCCACCACGATCTGGGTAAACCACATCCACCCTTTGCGTTCTCTAAACTGCTGGGTTATACCTCTCACGATCTTTCAACAGAAACTGTCACTCAATAGTGAGTGGCCTTACTGGCCACCATTCACGGAAACTAGAGAAGGCAGCCAAGCTGACAAACCGGTCCTCCCATACCTCTTTTTTCTTCGATCGCTCAAGGTCGACAACTGTAGCATCTTTCCCTCTGCCATCATTGGGGATGTACTGAACTAATGTCTCTGGGGCCTGAGGGACAGGTGTAGTAGAAGGCTCAGAAGCCTGACTGGCACTCTCCGAACCCTCAAAAGTGCTATGGGATGTCTACGACTCGTCCCTGAGCTGATACATCTCTGGCGGACTTGACTAGACATTCAGCTGCTCATGTTCAAGGGCTGAGTTTCCCTCTGATGCTTCCCTAGATGGGGAATAAGAACTGGTCTCTGAAATGTCTATACCTCTCCCTCTGTCAGCTTCTATTTTATTTCTCATTTCATGTTGTTGGGCACTAGGTAAGGGTCTTTTCCCTCATACCAGAGAAGGCCCACCCCTTCATTTCGAAATGTCGCCTCTGCCTCTAGATCACACAATTTTCTGAACCAAGCAAAGATGATTGTTAGTTGTAGTTCAAGTTCAAACATGCAATGATATTTGTAAGGACACATCAGAAGACACATGGAGGAAACACAGTTGAAACTGCGGTCCGCATATGTTTCATTGCGGCCACAGAAAGGGCCTTGCAGACTGCATAATTTTCTTTTGCGGCCGCAGATTTGGATTGCGGTCCGTACATTTTGTCCTACGGCCGCAACTCAAATACCACAAATATATGTCATGAACCAAAATCACACCTGTCGTGATGGCGCCTATCTTAATAGTAGGCAAGCCGACAACCTCCATAAACCACAATTTCTTTTAAATGTGAAAATATAATAATTAATTTAAGAGAAAACCCCACACATACTGATATAAATACACTCCCAAAATCTGGTGTCACTGAGTACATGAGCATCTATACATTTCAAGTCTGGGAAACCTGGTCTATAATAATCTGAGACCAAATACAATAAACATAAGGATAGGGAAGGAGAGACAAGGTCTGTAAAATATAGCAGCTACGTTTGAATCTCCGAAAAATCAACTGTGCGAAAGAATCAACACCCACTGTGTCCGGGATCACCTATATCTGCATACGAAGTGTAGGGTGTAGTATGAGTACAACCAACTCAGCAAGTAACAATAATAAATAAGGAACTGAAAGTAGTGACAAGCTTCTCAGCTAAGTCCAAATACAGTACTTTCCAACATAAAAGGGTAGGCATGCTATCAAGTTCAACATTTAAGATTTCACTGAAATTTCATAACAAGTTTGACCGAAACAGAATATAATGTATTTTCAAAATTTTCAAAATAATGATATATGACAGCTAAAATGCAGAAAATAATGAAATCAATGCATCCTCTCAGAGTAACAGTCACTCAGTCCACCCATTCACTCTAACCTCATAGTCACTCTTTCCTCATAGTCACTCATTCCTCACAGTCACTCATCACTCGGCACTCGCACTCGCACTCAGTAGATACCTGCGCTCACTGGGGGCGTGTACAGACTCCGGAGGGGCTCCTTCATCCCAAGCGCTATATCAAGCCAATCATGGCATAAATCAATAAAATATGCTGCGACGTGCAGCCCGATCCATAAATATCCTCACAATCAGGCCCTCGGCCTCACTCAGTCATCAACCTCTCCAGTCTCTCGAGCTCTCGAAAATCATGATAATCTGCCCAAAATTGATAATATGATATTTTAATAAATAGCAACAAAGACTGAGATATGACATGAAATGAATAACATGACTGAGTGTGAAATTTCAATTTGAACATATAATTCAACCACAGAAATGACCCCAGTGGGTACCAATAATAACAACATATGTCTAAGCATGATTTTTAATACGAGTCTCAGCTCAATTTTCCCTAACACGTAGAGAATGTACGGATATCAACAGATAATTCAACTACACAGTTCCATGGAATTTGACCAAGTCACAATTCCTATGGTGCACGCCTACATGCCCGTCACCTAGCATGTGCGTCACCTCAAAACTAATCACATAACACATGACCTGGGGTTTCTTACCCTCATGACAAATTTTAAAACTCCTACTTACCTCAAACCGTGTAATTTCTTATTCTGCTATGCCTTTGCCTCGTGAATTGGCCTCCAAATGCCTAGAATGTACCCACAAATAATTCGATTCAGTCAATAAAAATTGTAGGAATTAATTTCATATGAAAATACAATTTTTCCATAAAAATCCAAAATTTCATCCAAAACATGCCTGTGGGGACCACGCCTTGGAACCCGACAAAAGTTACAACATATGAACGCTCATACAATCACGAGTCCAACCATATAAATTTCACCAAATTCTGACATCAACTCGACCCTTAAATCTTCAATTAAAGTCTTTAACAAGCCCAATAAACCCATACATATCTCTTTTATCCTTAATAGATTTCATCCTTGTCCTTTACGCCCCAATCTAGGCTATATGATTCAATAGTTAATTATTATTAACCTATCGAAGTACTAGAATCACCAACCATCCTAACAAGATTCAAACATTCACTATTCATCTTCTTCTCCATTCAAGAACCCTAAGTCACAATACCCATTTCAAGGACTAGCATAATTCTTCAACCAATTTTCTACTTCACAATACATTCCAAATACTTAATCCATAGTTGTATTTAAGTATAGGGTGGAGAATTTACTTCTTGTAGCTCAAACCCTAACTTGAACACTTTTGAATGATTCTTGAAGATTAGAGAAATCCCTATGAATTTCAGTCCATGTAGATGTTAATACTACCATTAACTAGTATTAATCCATTATACAAATATCATAAAACTCACCTTCGATGTGTATTTGGATTGAGGATGCTCCACCTTGTCTCTAGAACCCAAAACTTAACCAAAAATGTTATATTTTTCTTCCTCCCCGAACCTCCCCTGTTTTATAGAAAATGAGCTGCATAGGCTGGATGTGTAGCCTATGCAGATTGGCTACGCAGCTTAACCCTCCCATTCACTTCCATATTGATTTTGCCTAGCAATGGTGCGTAGGCTACGCAAAACTCGCGTAGCTGTTCTGTCACTCTTTAGTAAAAACATCATAACTTCTTGCAGAAATCTCCAAATGACAAACGATTTGACGTGTTGGAAACTAAACTCAAAGATCTTTAATTTGATAGCTTATACACTGTAAAAAGCTTCATATCGTGAGAGTTATGTTCATTTGAAGTTAGATCTTGTGCAAACTCACTTGAAACTTTATCCCATCATATAATTTTCAACTTGACTTAGCCTCAGGGATCTTCTTAGACCCTAAACTATTTTTAATGCACCTCATATATATATTATCATGATCAATTAATATCATTCAAATTATCTGTCTTGCTCATACCCGAATTGATATAGTTAGCACCCGCCAATCTTCTTAATGGTCTTAAAACACTTAGAATTCTTTTTCGGGGCGTTACAATATGCCAACTCTCTGATAACAGAGAATTGGCTGTTTTGCGGCCGCAACCTATTTTCTGCAGTCCGCACAATTATCTAGCGGCCAGACATTGAATCACAAATAGCACCCTTCTCTGAAGACAAGAAAAGAACTGTTTTGTGGCCGCAATGGAAATTCTGCGGTCTGCACAATTTTTCTTGTGGCCGCAGACTCATGCTTATTTAAACTTACCTAGAATCAGCTTCTGTGGACTGCACCTTTGCTTGTGCGGCCGCATATTCCAACAATTACGAACAGTTCGACAATTTTATCTAGGTCTTGCAATGTTTTGCACAAATTTTGACATGAAAATCTATTAACCCATTCCCCCTAGAGTATTTATCAGTTTACCCACTACATATTTAACCCCACAAGTCTGTACAACTAGATTCAACAGACAAATGACCTAAAATTAATTTAAAAGCTATGAAACAAACTAAAAATTGAAAAACCTACCAAGTAATTGAAGCATACCAGATATGAATAAATGCAAGAAATGAGCGATCAACAGTTGCTAGGCGTGTGGGCAGATGATTTAAGAAGAAATTTCAAATTTGTGCAAGTTTGTTTGCTCAGACAGGCAAAATGGGAACAATGTCCTAGCCTCTCTATTTATACTTGTCGATTTGCCCAAAGGAAGGAGAACTGAGTGCGACCGCAGAATTTCAATTGCGGACCGCACTCTGTTATCTCGTAAGCTTAGACACCATTTGGTGTGCGGTCCGCAGATTTTTGTGTGTGACAGTATATTTTTTGTTGCGACCGCAGACCAACCATCTTTTTGACAGGCCAACTTCAGAGAGCTAACATTTTCCACCTTCAATTTGTGCGGTCCCCAATATAATTGTGCGGCTGCAAAGCACCTTCTGCTACAACAACCATAATTGTGCAGTCCGCACAATGCAATTGTGGTCTGCAATTCTTTCAACACTTAACCAAATTTCTGTCCACAATTCCTCTAAAGCACACTCATCCCTGCAACACACTTCAAATCAAGTTAGCACAAAAATGACTCCTAACTACAAAAGAAACAAAGAAAAGAAAAAGAAAGATGGGTTGCCTCCCAAGAAGCGCCTTATTGAATGTCACGACACGACGCACATTACCATCATTTGAAATGAATCACCTCTACAACTTGGCCATCACCAACTTTACCCAAATAGTGCTTCACCCGGTGACCATTGACTCGAAATACCTCATTGTTTTTGTTCTTTAAGTCCGACGCACCAAAAGGCGTTACAGCCACAATTTCAAAGAGACGACTCAATTTAGATTTTAGCTTTCCGAGAAACATCATCAACCGTGAGTTGAACAACAATACAAGATCACCCACCTTGAACTCTTTGTTACAAATGTATTTATCATGAAAATATTTTATCTTTTCTTTGTACAATTACGAACTTACATAAGCATGGAACCGAAACTCATCAAATTCATTAAAATGTGCAACCCTCAAGTTAGCGGCTATATCCCAATCAAGATTTAACTTCTTTAGTGCCCACATAACTTTGTGCTCAAGTTCCACCGGAAGATGACAAGCTTTGACGAACACCAACTGGTATGGAGACATTCCGATAGGAGTTTCTAAAGAAGACCGATAAGCCCATAATGCATCATCAAGCTTCTTGGACCAATTCGTCCAGTTAGCATTCACTGTTTTGGACAAGATACTCTTTATCTCCTGTAGAAATCTCCAAATGATGAACGGTTTGATGCGTTGGAAACTAGACTCAAAGAGCTTTAATTTGATAGGTTATACCCCATATAACTCTTCATACGTTGAGAGTTGTGCTCGTTTGAAGTTAGATCTTGTGCAAACTCACTTGAAACTTTATCCCATCATATAATTTTCAACTTGACTTAGCCTTAGGGCTCTTCTTAGACCCTAAACAATTTTTAATGCACCTCATACATATATTATCATGATCAATTGATATCATTCAAATTACCAGTCTTGTTCATACCCGAATTGATATAGTTAGCACCCGCCAATCTTCTTAATGTACCTAAAATACTTAGAAATTTTTCCGGGGTGTTACATTCTCTCACTCTTATGAACATTCATCCTAGAATGTTTAACCAGTCATTATTAGGCACAGTATTATCCTCTTTTCACCTTAACCATCATCTCTAATCGTTCTTGACTTCATATAGATCTTAGATATTCTTCTAACATTTCAACTTCCTTAAGGCCCCAAAATTTGGCTAACTCCTAAATGTTTCAGAAATTTCGGCAGAGTGTCCTCTGTAATTGGCCTAACCACCTGCCAGAGAATCACCAAAACCAGTCCTAACGACGTATTCATGAACCAACGACACAACATAACATAAAATAAATGCCAACCGTGGCCTAATGAGCAGTATACTGCCAAAAAGGAACACCTTTAACATCAGCTATACAGTTGATACATAATTCATAGAAGGTAACTGTTAGCATTTTCGTAGAACACAACTTTATAAATACATGACTATTCAAACAAACGAGGGTACTTCTTCTTCATTTCCTCCTTGGCTTCCGAAGTGGCCTCTTCAACCTGTTGGTTTTGCCATAATACTTTCGCGGAGGCAATTTCTTTATTTCTCAACTTTCAAACCTGTCGGTCTAAAATGGCCACCGACTCCACATCATAAGTCAAATTACCGTCCAGCTGCACTGTACTGAAATCTAGAATATGAGATGGATCCCCGACATACTTTCGGAGCATGGATACATGGAATACTGGATGAGCACCTGATAGACTAGGCGGCAATGCAAGTTCATAAGCCACCTCTCTAATCTTCTTAAGTATTTCAAAAGGCCCAATATACCGAGGGCTTAACTTGCCTTTCTTACCGAACCATAACACACCCTTCATGGGTGAGATCTTGAGAAGAACCTTTTCCCCAACCATGTAAGCAATATCACGGACCTTCCGGTCGGCATAACTCTTCTGTCAAGACTGCACCGTGTGAAGCCACTCCTGAATCAATTTAACCTTCTCCAAAGCATCCTGAACCAAATCAGTACCCAATAGCCTAGCCTCACCCGGCTCAAACCAACCCACTGGAGACCGACACTGTCTCCTATATAAAGCCCCATATGGAGCCATCTGAATGCTCGATTGGTAGTTGTTATTGTAAGCAAACTCTGGCAGTGACAGAAATGTGTCCCAAGAACCTCCAAACTCAATGACACAAGTGCGTAGCATATCCTCCAATCTCTGAATAGTGTGCTCGGACTGTCCGTCCGTATGAGGTTGAAATGTTGTACTTAGATGAACCTGTGTACCTAATTCTCGCTACACTGCTCTCCAAAACTGTGATGTAAACTGCGTGCCCCGATCTGAAATGATGGACACTGGCACACCGTGTAGGCGAACAATCTCACGGATATAAATTTCAGCCGACCGTTTCGAAGAATAAGTAGTACCGACTAGAATAAATTGCACGAACTTAGTCAACCGATCCACAATCACCCAAACAACATCAAACTTCCTCAAAGTCCGTGGGAGCCCAACTACGAAATCCATGGTAATACGCTCCCATTTCCACTCCGGATATTTAAGTCTCTAAAGCAATCCTCCCGATCTCTGATGCTCGTACTTTACCTGTTGGCAATTTAAACACCAAGCTACAAACCCAACTATATCTTTCTTCATTCGCCTCCACTAATAGTGCTGTCTCAAATCCTGATACATCTTCGCAGCACCTGGATGGATGGAGTACCGCGAACTGTGAGCCTGCTAGAGAATCAACTCATGCAACCCATCTACCTTAGGCACACATAGCCTACCCTATATCCGTAACACACCGTCATCCCCAATAGTGACTTCCTTGGCATCACCATGCTGAACCGTGTCCCTAAGGACAAGCAGATGAGGATCATCATACTGGCGCTCTCTGATGCGATCATATAAAGAAGACCGAGAAACCACACAAGCCAAAACTCGATTCAGCTCGAAAACATCCAATCTAACCAACTGGTTGGCCAAGGCCTGAACATCCAAGACTAAAGGCCTCTCTGCTACCGGTAAGTATGCTAATCTACCCAAACTCTCTGCTTTACGACTCAAGGCATCAGCCACCACATTGGCCTTTCCGGGATGATAGAGAATGGTGATATCATAATCTTTAAGCAACTCTAACCACCTTCGCTGCCGCAAGTTAAGATCCTTCTGTTTAAACAGATGTTGTACACTCCGGTGATCGGTATAAACCTCACAATGGACACCGTACAAGTAGTGTCACCAAATTTTCAAGGCATGAACAATAGCTGCTAACTCAAGGTCGTGGACCGGATAATTCTTCTCATGTACCTTTAACTGACTAGATGCATAGGCAATCACCCTACCGTTTTGCATAAGCATTATGCCGAGACCAATATGCGATGTGTTATAATACACAGTATAAGATCCTGAACCTGTAGGCAACATTAATACTAGAGCTGTAGTCAAAGTTGTCTTGAGCTTCTAAAAGCTCTCTTCACATTCATCCGACCACCTGAACAGAGCACCTTTCTAGGTCAATTTCGTCATAGGCAATGCAATAGACGAGAAACCCTCCATGAAGTGGCGATAATAATCGGCCAAGCCGAGAAAACTCCGAATCTCAGTAACTGAAGCTGGCTTGGGCCAACTCTGAACTGCCTCTATTTTCTTCGGACCCACCTTAATCCCTTCACTAGACACTATGTGTCCTAAGAATGCCACCAAACTAAGCCAGAATTCACACTTAGAGAACTTGGCATATAGTTTCTCCTTTCTCAGCCTCTACAATACAATACCCAAGTGCTGTGCATGCTCCTATTCGCTACGAGAGTACACCAGGATATCATCAGTAAATACCATGACAAATGAGTCAAGATACTGCTGGAAAACATTATTCATCAAGTGCATAAATGTTGTTGGGGGCGTTGGTCAGCCCAAAAGACATCACGAGAAATTGATAATGATCATAACGAGTCCTGAATGTCGTCTTTAGAATATTCGAGTCCCGAATTTTCAACTTGTGATACCCCGATCTCAAATCAATTTTGGAGAATACCTTCGCTCCCTGAAGTTGGTCAAATAAATCATCAATACGCGGCAAATGATACTTATTCTTGATTGTAACTTTGTTCAACTGCTTGTAATTGATACACATTCGCATAGTACCATCTTTCTTTTTCACAAACAGAACCAGCGCACCCCAAGGCGACATACTAGGACTAATAAACCCCTTATCAAGAAGCTCCTGAAGTTGTTCTTTCAATTCTTTTAACTCAGCTAGTGCCATACGATATGGAGGAATAGAAATGGGCTGAGTGCCCGACACCAAGTCAATATCGAAATCAATATCCCTGTCGGGCGGCACACCCGGCAGGTCTGTATGAAATACATCCGGAAAGTCTCTAAATACCGGTACTGAATCAATAGTAGAAGTGTCTTCATCAACATCTTTCACAAAAGCCAAATATGACAAATATCCCTTCCCAACCATAAGTTGGGATTTCGAATAAAACCTTACCCTGCTGGGAACATGATCTAGAGAACCTCTCCATTCGACCTTTGGCAACCCCGGTATCGCTAATGTCACGGTGTTTGCGTGACATTCCAGAATATCATGACAGTAAGACAGCCAATCCATACCTAGGATTACATCAAAATCAACCATACTGAGCAATAAGAGATCAACACTAATATCCAGTCCCCCAATAGTTACCACACAAGATCAATATACACGGTCCACAATAGTAGTATTGCCCACTGGTGTAGATACACGAATAGGTGAAACTAAGAACTCACAGGGCATATTCAGATAACGAGTAAAGTACGATGATACATATGAATAAGTAGAACCAGGGTCAAATAATATAGAAGCCTCACTATGGCACACTGAGACAATACTTGTGATCACTGCATCTGAAGCAATAGCTTCTGGTCTAGCAGAAAAAGCATAGAATCGGGCCTTACCGCCACCTGATCGGCCTCCCCCTCTTGGGCGACCCGTAGCTGACTGACCCTCACCCTGTACTGGCTGGGCAGATGGTGAAACAACTGGTCCTGAAGTCATAGTCTGACTCCTCTGCTACACTGGAACTCCCGAGCGATGAGGACATTATCTCCACATATGCCAAAATTCCCAACACTCAAAGCAGCTCCCCGTTATTGGTGGCGGTGCGGACTGAATCGGGCCCCGAGAACTAGAATAACTGCTAGAGGCACCCGATGCAAATGAACCCTGAATTGAAGGGGCACAGGACAAACTCTGGGCTGGGAGGGCACTGTGAGATGACTGACCCTGATGAGAACTATATGAACCATGGTTGGATAATGCACCACTGTGAACTGGACGACCCGTCTGTATGTGACTGTAAGGATGACCCCTACCGCGGTAAAACTGAACCCCTAAAGGAATACCGCTGAAATTACCTAGTCCACGAGGCCTCTTGGCCTCCCTCTCTCCATGTTCCTGACTACGAACCATCTCTGTCTGCCGAGCAATGTCAACTACCTCATCTAAAGTAGCACCAGATACTCTCTCCCGAGTCATAAGTAACTGCAGATGATATGTAAGACCATCAATGGACCTCCTAATTCTCTCCCTATCAGTGGGAACTAACCAAACTGCGTCACGAGCCAACTCAGAAAATCTCATCTCTTACTACGTCATAGACATGCCATCTTGATGTAACTATTCAAACTGTTTGCGCAGCTCTTCTCTGCGAGACTGCAGTAAGAACTTCTCCAAAAAGAGAATAATTCCTTCCATGTAAGTGGTACTGCACCAACTGTCCTGCACCTCATAAGCCTCCCACCATCTGAAGGCAGCCCCAGAAAATCGAAAAGTAGTGATCGAGACCCCACTGGTCTCCAGAATACCCCATGTCTGCAACATCCGCTGACACTAATCCAGAAATCCTTGAGCATCCTCTGACTCAACATCGCTAAATGATGGAGGTCAAAGCCTCCCAAATCTCTCAAGTCTCCTATGCTCATCATCTGCCATAACAGGAAATGCAGAGGCATGAGCAGCTGCAGACGGCTGGGCTGGTAGTGCCCCCGGATTTTGAAGGCCCTGCACTACTTGCTCCGGAGTACGGGCAACAGGGGTATGAGTACTCTCCCGGCTTGAGAAGTAGCTGGTGCGGCCTGAGCTGAAACCACTTGAGCAAGGCCAGTGCAAACTGTCAATATCTAAGCCAAAGCCTCATGTAGGCATGGAATCTCATTGGGCATAGTTGGTGCCTGAGCGGGTCCTGCCGGCTCAACTACATTTGGAATCTGCTCCTGAGCTGGAGCAACTGGTGGTGCTACAGGTGCTGCTTCAAATACTGTACGAGCGACACCTCGACCTCTATCTCGGCCCCAGCCTCTACCACGGCCCCGACCTCTCAAGGCCCTAACTGGTGGCACTGGTGGTTGACCGTCGGATCCGGTAGTACGTGTCCTCACCATCTGTGAGAGAATAGAATTACTGAATTTTTTGTTTTTTCGGAATCAACAAGTTCGCACGATAGAATACAAGAAAGTGATATTTTTTACTAAGGGTTCGGTAGCCTCTCGAAGATAAGTACAGGCGTCTCCGTACCGATTTGTAAGACTCTACTAAACCTGCTCATGTAATGACCCGACTGGTCGTTTTGAGACAAAAGCATCCGGTTCGGCAGTTTTAGGTCACGAGTAGCTTCAAATAGTGTATTTTGACTTGCATATATCATCGGTTCGGGTTTTTGAGAAGTTCGGAAATGAGTTTTAGAAGTGACTTTCATTTGAGAATCTTGAAGTTGAAAGAATTGACCAAGATTTGACTTTTGAGTATTTGACCTTGGATTGGAGTTTCGATGGTTCCGATAGGCTCGGGTTGTGATTTTGGACTTAGGCGTATGTCTGGATTTGGATTTGGAGGTCCGTATGGTAATTTGAAGCATATCGACAAAAATTGGAAAGTTGAAGTTTTGGAAGATGGAGAGGTTTCACCGAGAGTTGACTTTGGTGATATCAGGGTCAAAATGTGATTCTAAGCATTGTAATATCTCTGTTATGTCATTTGGGACTCGCCTGCAAAATTTGGTATCATATGGAGCTGATTTGATATGGTTCGGACGCTTGGTTGTGATTCTAGAAATTCTTGAAGTTCATGGTGATTTTTCATGTGTTTTAGCATCCGATTCGTGGTTCTAGAGGTTATTTTGGTGTTTTGATTATGCGAGTGAGTTCGTGTGATGTTTTCAGACTTGTGTGGATATTTGGCATGGTGCCTCGAGGGCTCGGATGAGGTTTGTACGCGTTTTGGAGTGTTGGAAGAAGGTTCAACTGTGCTGGTGTCTCTGTTCTCGCATTTGCGATGACCGCATTTGCGAGATCATTCTTGCATTTGCGACTATGGGCTTGGGCAGGGGAGTTCACATTTGAGAACAACTTTATCACATTTTCTATTAGGCAGCTCCGCATTTGAGCCACAATCAGTCGCTTTTGCGAAAACACTAAGCTCGCATTTGTGAGTCTTATGTCGCATTTGCAGCTTTGACAGAGCTGGCCAGCCTTCACATTTGCGATACTTTTGTCACAATTTCTAGCATCGCATTTACAATCCCGATGTCGCAAATGCGACATCTGAGGCTGGTATTAAGACTCTCATTTCGGGACTTAGCTTCATTTTATCATATTTTGAACCTAGGTCCGAGAGTGGGCGATTTTGAGAGAAGATTTTCATAACAAATCATTGGTTAATGCCTCTAATCAATTTTCAATTATATTTTGTGATTATATCTTAGATTTAACATCGAATTAATGATAATCTAAAGGAAAAGTTGGGGAAAATTATAAAATATTTCAAAAATAAAAAATGATAATTTGAAGGACGAATTGGTATCGGAACTTGATAATTTTTGTATGGTTGAACTCGCATTGGAATGGGTGTTCGGGTTTTGTACATTTTGTCGGGTTTCGAGGTGTAGGCCCTGGGAGTTGACTTTTGTTAACTTTGTTTATAAATTGTACAAGGATCATAACTTTGTTAATTGAAATTATTTTCTCTTGCATTGTTTGATGTATTTAAGTCGTATTTGGCTAGATTGGGCCGAGCGATGGTGAATTGGTAAAGGAAAAGCTAAATTGAGTATTGTGTTGGCCGAATTGAGGTAAGTGTCTTGTCTAACTTTTTGTCAGGCAAATCACCCTTTAGGAATTGAGTTAATTGTGTTATCTTGTTATGTGAAAGCCGTGTACGCAAGGTGACGAGTGGGTACACAACCTATATGTTGTATTGACGGGTTTAGATTGTCTAGTCTTTTTCCATGCTTTTTATTAAATTGTTATAACATGTGGTATCTCGTTGTTACACTACTCTTACATGGTCTATATGATGTGGTTAGCATTTATTTACCTCTTACTCGTTATTTGGCCCTTATATGCCTTGGTTGAAGTCATTCAGTTCTTCTACGACTATGTGCACATCTACTACATGTTGAAAGTGTTGTGATTGCCTGCTTAGTTATCACGTGCTTTACCTATCGGGGTATCGGGTTACCTGCTTAGAAATTCTTGTAAATTGAGTTATTGAATTATTGTTGTTGATTTAAATTATTGTACGGGGGATCGGGTTGCACGCCGCAACAGGTGCAATAAGGGAGGTGGTGGAATAAGGGAGGATATTTATATTATGATATTGTTATTGTACGGTGGGATCGGGTTGCACGCCACTACATGTGAAATAAGGGTGGATTGTTATGGTGAAATAAGGGTGAATTATGATATTAATATTATATAGTGGGATCGGGCTATGCGCCATAACATATTGTGTTTATTGTTATGATATTGATATCGTACGGTGAGATCGGGTTGCACGCCGCATTAGGTAAAATAAGGGTGAATTGATATGGTGGAATAAGGGTGACTTGTGAGACTGATGTTATATAGTGGGATCGGGTTGCGCTCCGCGACATATCTTGTATTTTGGTATCCCTAGTTTTACTGTATAAGCTTTAGTTCCTTCGTATGTGACTTTGATAATATGTACTTCTGGTTTTCACTGTGTTCTGAGGATCGTGTTATTGTCATTAACTTATTGCCTTGCCGTCATTTCCTGTGCTCTTTTTCTAATACTATTATTCTGGCGAATTGATTTTCAAAGTGAATTTACTATGTTGAGTCATTACCTCCTGCCCTGCTGAGTTGTTAGTACTTTAGTGATTTAAAATGAAAAAGATAATATCATGCCACCTTGTGTGACTTATAAGTTAGAACTCGCCGTGTATTACAGTATTTACTATTTCTAATAGTTGTTATATTTTACCTTAATTTATTTCTCAACTTAATCTCCTTAACCTGTTTGAGGTTGTTATTCTACTTAAAAAGGAATTGCTATTATGTTTTAATTTATTAAATTTTATATTAAATGCAATTGCTTATTCGATGTTGTATTTTATATGAAAACGTTATTTTTCTTCACTCAAATGATTTCTAAAATAGACTCATCTTTCTCGTTGATTTTCTATTTGGCCTAGAAACTGTAAATTTACTTTATGATATATAAACGGAATCTCTTGAACATCTTAATTAGCATTTGATACGGATATTATGTACCGAATAGCACGTGGATTTTGCCATGCAAAGTGAGATGGAAAGAAGTGGGCACAAGGTGCCAGGTGTGTTAAAGGTTTGAAAGTGGTGATTTATGGTGTAAGATTATGAGAATTGGGATTTTTGGAATCGTGTATTACAAATGATTTGATTGGTCGAGTTGACATCGTTTTCCCTACTTGAGCACATTTACACTTATTTGTATCCCAACTATGTTGTTGTTTAACTACTTGGTTATTTCTTGTTGCCATTCGTGTTTTTCGCCTTATCATCACTACTGTTTGTTATTTGATTTCTTCCTGCTATTGGCATTACCTTGGTATCCCTATCTTGTTAGCTTTATATCATATCCTGCTCAAGTTTATATGTTCAGTAGGTGTCTTGACCTAGCCTCGTCACTACTCTACCGAGGTTAGGCTTGATACTTACTGGGTACCACCGTGGTGTCCTCATACTACGCTTCTGCACATCATTTTGTGCAAAACTAGGTACTTCGGATCGAGTTGGTTTTGAGACTTATGCTTGGTGTGGTTGGAGACTTCAAGGTACGCATGCCGGGCGTGCGCAGGCTCCGAAGTCACCTTCTAATTGTATTTATTTCCATTATTTCCTTTTCATTCCGGAACAGTGATGTATTCGTTATGTATAACTACTCCTAGAAAGGCTTATAACTTGTACTACCGGTTTTGGGATTGCACATTGTACAGAGATTTCGATTTTGAAATTGTTCGATGTTAGTAAATATTATCGTTATTTCTGTTAGTGTTAGGCTTACCTAGTTTTAGGGACTAGGTTCCATCATGATTCTTTCAGAGGGATTTTGGTTCGTAACAAGTTAGTATCAGAGCTCTAGGTTCATAGGTGCTACGAGTCATAAGCAGGTTTAGTAGATTCTTGTGGATCGGTACAGAGACTTCTGTACTTATCTTCGAGAGGCTACGGAAACTATTAGGAAATTCCACTTCTTTCATTCCTTGTCGTGCGACATTGATTCAGATCGAAGCAAATACCTTACGTTCCTTTGTATTCCCTAGTGTATGGTATTGCGCTCTCAGTATTAGCTATGCGCTAGCTATTCGTGATGCTGCAGATGGGCTATGAGGGAGCCAGGGATGCTCAAACATTATCAGAACGTGTCGTCCAGACTGAAGATACAGAGGTATTGAAGTACTATTCAGTTGTTCACATGGAGGTGCAGCGAGTCCCGACATCTGGTTGATGAGTAAGAGCTTGGGAAGGTTTAATTGGTTGACTAGTCGTCGAGATTGTGGTGGGGTCACAAGGTGGATGTTGATTGAGTATAGTTGGTGGTATTGGAGACTATGTGGTTTGTATGGGATTTCTACTCAGTGAAAGGTACATGTTATCATTCAAGGCATTGAAGAAAGCAAGTTTGACTGTCATGAGAATGGACATGCACTTAGTAGATGACTTGGAGTACCTTGTAATTGGTGTTGTACGAGCTGTGAAGGTTATTTTTGCGGATCATCAGATGTTTTCTATGGCTTCGTGCCAAGTGGGGGAGTCCACTAGCGACATTCAGATTGTAGAGTCAGATTTACATCAGGATTGGCCTGAGATTTATATATATGGTATTGGAAGGTTCCCCAAAATTTTTGTATGATTAAGATCTGAGATCTTGCATGGGATAATGTTGGGGCTTATGGTGTTTCTGCGTCATTAATGGATCTACATTTCAGTATCAAAAGGGGGTCGGAGGAACAACTTCAGATTTACGAAAGGTCTATTCAGCGTGGGCATCTTGGTTGCGGCATTACGGGGTGCTTCAGAGGAAATGCGGTGGTTTATGAGATTTTGGGCTATATGGTTCGTGCTAGGATTATCTGTATTTGGGATTTGATTGGGATCATTGCATATTGACATGGAGAAGTATTACCAGAGGAAACAACAAGGAGTATCCGAAGATATAGATTAGCTTTGTGGTGTTGGGTCAGCATAGCAATGGAAGTAATTGGTCCTTTTAAATAGGAATTCTCTACTGGCATTTGTGGCAGAACTCTTGGGTTGGACGGTTTGTGTAATCCGATTGAGTTGGGGAGATGAGGTCCTAATGGCTTAGATGCGTACGGGCGGATCTGAGAGAGTTCTCGATGGTTTTGGCAACAGCTTGAGTCGGTGGTCTGCTATGGGCATAGGGAATATATTGTACATTATGGTTTTCTCCTGGATGGATATCAGAGTTAATAGAATGTTGGCATTATTGGATATCATATGTGAAGATTGTGCATTTTAGGAAGGAACCTTGAGTTTTGGGTTGCGAGTGCGTGGAGAGTGGCATGGTGATTACTAGGTTTTGAGGCCTTTGAGGTTCAGGTTTTGTTACGCGGCCAAAAAATCTATATGGATGCTTCAGTGAGATTATGGGGTGTGAGTGGTGCATCAGCCATTCGAGTAGCGTAGTTGAGTTCGGGTATGGAAATTTTGGTATTGATGAGGTTTTGAGGCTGGATGTCCTTATATACGGACTATTTCTTGTTTGCGGATTGTGAAGGAATGTTTAAAATGGGATAACTGATGGTATAAATTGTCGATAGGTTGTTATGGACTTTTGGGAGGATATTTACCTATTTGGGAATGATCAGGATTTGGTTTGGGGGCTATTCGAAAGCTCATTAAGAATGTGTACTTTATATTGGATCAGATTTAGGTACTTTTGTGAAGTTGATATCACGGTTATGTTACAGAGCGGAATATATATCATTTGTGCCCCTAGCCTATGTTATGTACTACTCTCTTATGTTATGATGGGCTGTGGGGTTGTATGATTATTCTCCACACATGTTGTAATTTCGTTCAGGCCTTATAGCGATGTGGGCGAGATGGCCCTCGTGATGTTGATTTTCTCATTTCACCTTAGTTGTGCTTGCTTTCTTCCAGGTTTTAGTATTTATATTCATTCTTTCCACAGTTATACTTGTGCACTCTACTGTGCTTGATATCAGTATTCATGTGATCAGTGAACCCGAACACTTTGGCTTGATGAGTATCTGGGAGCGGGCTGCACGCCGCAGCGGATATTATGTGGGATACCCTTTCCTTGTGTTTATTTGATGTTTTGTTTTCCCTCTGTGGGGTGATTTAATAAAATTGTACTTTGGTTGTTACATATGTTGTACTTGTTCGATAATCCTCATACCTTTCTTTCCTTCTATTTGTACTGCATAACTGAGTTATTGATGGTTTGGTGTACGAACCGTGTTGTGTGAGGATCTGTGTGGTTCAGTGATAAGTTTCCATTTGGGCTGCTTGCTTGGTGTACGGACGAGAGAGATTTTTGACTTCTTGACTTCATGGGCGGTTATGATTTCCAGCATGTTTCTTTATCGTGGGCAGCATTGTGGAGGTCCAGAACAAGGTTCTATTCAATGGGAGGTATATTGCTGACATCCAGAATGTGAGCAGCTATGGTGGTCAGAAGTTATTACTACGGGAATTTGAGTTATGTGGTACATCATGTGAATGTACTTTGGTTTGGAGTGTGGCTCGATTCAGCTTGATCAGTTTTATATGGTGTGATGATGCGAGATTCGGGTCCTATGATAAGTTTCAGATGTTGAGGGGTGGGTCCTGTCCTAAGGCTACGGACTAAGGATGAAGTGAGATCTTCAGTTAAGTCGCGTTGTCAGTCCTACATAGGTTTGGGTGATGGGGAATCACCCCCGGGTGTATGTATGGTGAGCTCACGCAGTGGTTTGACGACTTTAGAACGACTCCGGGCAGGTTCGAGGATGAATATATGTTTAAGTGGGGATGATGTAACGACCCGACTGGTCATTTTGAGCAATTACGTTCAGTTCGGCAGTTTGAGGTTACGAGTATCTTCACACAGTGTATTATGACTTGCGTGGATCATCAGTTCGGGTTTTTGAGAAGTTCGAAAAGGATTTTTAGCAGTGACTTCCATTTGAGAAGCTTGAAGTTGAAAGAATTGACCAAGATTTGACTTTTGAGTATTAGACCTCGGATTGGAGTTTCGATGGTTCCGATAGGCTCGGTTTGTAATCTTGGACTTAGGCGTACGTCCGGATTTGGATTTGGAGGTCCGTAGGGTAATTTGAAGCATTTCGACGAAAATTGGAAAGTTGAAGTTTTAGAAGATTGAGAGGTTTGACCGAGAGTTGACTTTGGTGATATCGGGGTCGGGATGCAATTCCAAGAGTTGTAATAGCTCCGTTATGCCATTTGGAACTTGCCTGCAAAATTTGGTATCATTTGGAGCTGATTTGATATGGTTCGGACGCTTGGTTGCGATTCTAGAAGTTCTTGAAGTTCATGATGAGTTTTCATATGTTTTGGCATCCGATTCATGGTTCTAGAGGTTATTTGTGTGTTCCGATCGCGCGAGCAAGTTCGTGTTATGTTTTCAGACTTTCCTGGATGTTTGGCACGGAGCCCCGAAGGCTCGGATGAGTTTCGTGCGCATTTCGGAGTGTTGGAAGAAGGTTCAGCTGTACTTGTGTCTCTGTTTTCGCATTTGCGAGGATTTCATCGCATTTGTGATGACCTCATTTGCGAGATCATTCTCGCATTTGCAATGATGGGCTGGGGCAGGGGAGTTCGCATTTGCAAACCATTTCATCGCATTTGCGATTAGGCAGCTCCGCATTTGCGGCACAATCAGTCGCTTTTGCGAAAATACTGAGCTCGCATTTGCGATTCTTATGTCGCATTTGTGACTTTAACAGAGCTGGCCAGCCTTCGCATTTGCGATACTTTTGTCGCATTTGCGAGCATCGCATTTGCGATCCCGATGTTGCAAATGTGACATCTGAGGCTTGTATTAAGACTCCCATTCGGGACTTAGCTTCACTTTATCATATTTTGAACCCTAGGTCCGAGAGTGGGCGATTGTAAGAGAATATTTTCATATCAAATCATTGGGTAAGTTCCTCTAATCAATTTTCAATTATATTTTGTGATTACATCTTAGATTTAACATCAAATTCATGAGAATCTAAAGGAACATTTGGGGAAAATTGTAAAATCTTTCAAAAATGAAAAATGATGATTTGAAGGACGAATTGGTATCTGAAGTTGATAATTTTGGTATGATTGAACTCATATCGGAATGGGTATTCGAGTTTTGTAAATGTTGTCGGGTTCCGAGGTGCGGGCCCGGGGAGTTGACTTTTGTTGACCTTTTTTACAAATTATATAAGGAACATAGCTTTGTTAATTGAAATTATTTTCTCTTGCATTGTTTGATGTATTTAAGTCATATTTGGCTAGATTGGTCCGAGCGATGGTGAATTGGTAAAGCAAAAGCTAAATTGAGTATTGAGTCGGCCGAATTGAGATAAGTGTCTTATCTAACTTTGTGTGGGGGAAACCACCCCTTAGGAATTGAGTTAATTGTGTTATCTTGTTATGTGAAAGTCGTGTACGCAAGGTGACGAGTGGGTACACAGCCTATATGTGGTATTGACCGCTTTAGATTGTCTAGTCTATTTCTATGCTTTTGATTAAATTGTCATAACATGTGGTATCTCGTTGTTAGACTACTCTTACATGCTCTATATGATGTGGTTAGCATTTATTTACCTCTTACTCATTATTTGGCTCTTATATGCCTTGATTGAAGTCATTGAGTTCTTCTACGACTATGTGCACATCTACTACATGTCCAAAGTGTTGTGATTGCCTGCTTAGTTATCACGTGCCTTACCTGTCCTGTTAGTTTGTATAGGTTGTTGTATTCCTTTAAGTTTTACGAGGTTCCCTTGTTGCCGTGTACTCATTCTTTTGGTTGTCGAAATTCTTGTAAATTGAGTTATTGAATTGTTGTTGTTGATTTAAATTATTATATGGGGGATCGGGTGGCACGCCGCAACTGGTGAAATAAGGGAGGTGGTGGAATAAGGGAGGATATTTATATTGTGACATTGTTATTGTACGGTGGGATCGGGTTGTACGCCACAACTGATGAAATAAGGGCGGATTGTTATGGCGAAATAAGGGTGAATTATGATATTGATATTATATGGTGGGATCGGGTTGCGCGCCATAACATATTATGTTTATTGTTATGATATTGATATCGTACGGTGGGATCGGGTTGCACGCCACAACAGGTGAAATAAGGGCGAATTGATATGGTGGAATAAAGGTGACTTGTGAGATTGATCTTTTATGGTGGGATCGGGCTGCACGCCGCAACATATCTTGTATTTTGGTATCCCCTGTTTTACTATATTGGCTTTAGTTCCTTCTTACGAGACTTTGATAATCTGTACTTCTGGTTTTCACCGTGTTCCGAGGATCGAGTTATTGTCATTGACTTATTGCCTTGCCGTCATTTCCTGAGCTCTTTTCCTAATACTCTTATTCTGGAAAATTGATTTTCAAAGTGAATTTACTACGTTGAGTCATTACCTCCTGCCCTGCTGAATTTTTAGTAATATAGTGATTTAAAATGAAAGAGTTAATATCATGCTACCTTGTGTGACTTATAAGTTAGAACTCGTCGTGTATTTCAGTATTTACTATTTCTAATAGTTGTTATATTTTATCTCAATTGATTTCTCAACTTAATCTCCTTAACCTGTTTGAGGTTGTTATTCTACTTAAAAAGGAATTGTTATTATGTTTTAATTTAATAAATTCTATATTAAATGCAATAGCTTATTCGATCTTGTATTTTATTTGAAAACGTTATTTTTCTTCACTCAAATGATTTCTAAAATAAACTCATCTTTCTCGTTGATTTCCTATTAGGCCTATAAACTGTAAATTTACTTTGTGATATACAAACGGAATCTCTTGAACATCTTAATTAGCATTTGATACGGATATTATGTACTGAATAACACGTGGATTTTGCCGTACAAAGTGAGATGGAAAGAAGTGGGCACAAGGTGCCAGATGTGTTAAAGGTTTGGAATTGGTGATTTATGGTGTAAGATTACGAGAATTAGGATTTGTTGGAATCGTGTATTAGAAATGATTTGATTGGTCGAGTTGACATCATTTTCCCTACTTGAGCACATTTACACTTATTTTTATCCCAACTACGTTGTTGTTTAATTACTTGGTTATTTCTCGTTGCCATTCGTGTTTTCCCCTTATCGTCACTACTGTTTGTAATTTGATTTCTTCCTGCTATTGGCATTACCTTGATATCCCTATCTTGTTAGCTTTATGTCATATCCTGCTCAGGTTTATATGTTCAGTAGGTGTATTGACCTAGCCTCGTCACTACTCTACCGAGGTTAGGCTTGATACTTACTGGGTACCACCGTGGTGTACTCATATTACACTTCTGCAGATGTGCAGAACTAGGTACTTCGAATCGAGTTGGTTTTGAGACTTATGCTTGGTGTGGTTGGAAACCTCAAAGTACGCCTGCCGGGCGTTCACAGGCTCCGAAGTCACCTTCTAATTGTATTTATTTCCATTGTTTCATTTTCGTTCCAGAACAGTGATGCATTCGTTATGTATAGCTACTCCTAGAAAGGCTTATGACTTGTACTGCCGGTCTTGGGATTGTAAATTGTACATAGATTTCGATTTCAAAATTGTTCGATGTTAGTAAATATTGTCGTTATTTATGTTAATATTAGGCTTACCTAGTTTTAGGGACTAGGTGCCACCACGACTCCTTCGGAGGGATTTTAGGTCGTGACAGCTCATGACTCGTGAGACCTATATAAACTAGATTCTGATACCAATTTGTCACGACACAAAATCACACATGTCGTGATGGCGCCTATCTTAATACTAGGCAAGCCGACAACCTCCAAAAAACACAATTTATTTTAAATGTGGAAAATATAATAATTAATTTAAGAGAAAACCCCACACATACTGATATAAATACACTCCCAAAATCTGGTGTCACTGAGTACATGAGCATCTATACATTTCAAGTCTGGGAAACCTGGTCTATAATAATCCGAGACCAAATACAATAAACATAAGGATAGGGAAGGAGAGACAAGGTCTGTAAAATATAGCAGCTACGTCTGAATCTCCGAAAAATCAACTGTGCGAAAGAATCAACACCCACTGTGTCCGGGATCACCTATATCTGCATACGAAGTGTAGGGTGTAGTATGAGTACAACCAACTCAGCAAGTAACAATAATAAATAAGGAACTGAAAGTAGTGACAAGCTTCTCAGCTAAGTCCAAATACAGTACTTTCCAACATAAAAGGGTAGGCATGCTATCAAGTTCAACATTTAAGATTTCACTGAAATTTCATAACAAGTTTGACCGAAACAGAATATAATGTATTTTCAAAATTTTCAAAATAATGATATATGACAGCTAAAATGCAGAAAATAATGAAATCAATGCATCCTCTCAGAGTAACAGTCACTCAGTCCACCCATTCACTCTAACCTCATAGTCACTCTTTCCTCATAGTCACTCATTCCTCACAGTCACTCATCACTCGGCACTCGCACTCGCACTCAGTAGATACCTGCGCTCACTGGGGGCGTGTACAGACTCCGGAGGGGCTCCTTCATCCCAAGCGCTATATCAAGCCAATCATGGCATAAATCAATAAAACATGTTGCGGCGTGTATCCCGATCTATAAATATCCTCATAATTAGGCCCTCGGCCGCACTCAGTCATCAACCTCTCCAGTCTTTCGGGCTATGAGAAATCATGATAATCTGCCCAAATTGATAATATGATATTTTAATAAATAGCAACAGAGACTGAGATATGATATGAAATGAATAAACATGACTGAGTGTGAAATTACAATTTGAACATATAATTCAACCACAGAAATGAGCCCTGTGGGTACCAATAATAACAACATATGTCTAAGCATGATTTTTAATACGAGTATCAGCTCAAGTTTTCCTAACACGTAGAGAATGTATGGATATCAACAGATAATTCAACTTCACAGTTTCATGGAATTTTACCAAGTCTTAGTTCCTACGGCGCACGTTCGTCACCTAGCATGTGCGTCACCTCAAAACAAATCACATTACACATGATCCGGGGTTGCATACCCTCACAACCAAATTTCAAACTGTTACTTACCTCAAAGTGTGTAATTTCTTATTCTGCTATGCCTTTGCCTCCAAATGCCTCAAATTAGCCACAAATAATTCGATTCAGTCAATAACAATTGTAGAAATTAATTCCATATGAAAATATAATTTTCCATAAAAATCCGAAATTTCATCCAAAGATTGCCCGTGGGACCCGCGTCTTGGAACCCGACAAAAGTTACAAAATATGAACGCCCATCCAACTAGTCCAACCATACAAATTTCACCAAATTCCGACATCAACTCGACCCTCAAATCTTCAATTAAAGTCTTCAACAGGCCCAATTCACCCATAGATATCCCTTTTATCCTTAATAGATTTCATCCTTGGCCTTGAAGCACTAGAATCACCAACCATCCTAACAAGATTCAAAAATTCACTATTCATCTTCTTCTCCATTCATGAACCCTAACTCACAATACCCATTTTAAGAACTAGCATAATTATTCAACCAATTGATACTTTTTACTTCACAATACATTCCAAATACTTAATCCATAGTTGTATTTAAGTGTAGGGTGGAGAATTTACCTCCTGTAGCTCAAACCCCAACTTGAACACTTTTGAATGATTCTAGAATATTAGAGAAATCCTTATAAATTTCAATCCATGTAGATGTTAATACTACCATTAACTAGTGTTAATCCATTATAAAAATATTATAGAACTCACCTTTGATGTGTATTTGGGTTGAGGATGCTTCACCTTCTCTCTAGTACCCAAAACATAGCCAAAAATGTTATCTTTTTCTCTCTCCCCGAACCTCCCCCGTTTTATAGAAAATGAGTTGTGTAGCCTGGCTGCATAGCCTACGCAGATTGGCTATGCAGCTTAACCATCCCCTTCACTTCCATACTAATTTTTCCTATGCAATGGTGCGTAGGCTACACAAGACTCGCATAGCTGTTCTGTTATGCTTTAGTAAAAAGGTCATAACTTCTTGAACAATTCAACAAATGACAATCGGTTTGATGCGTTGGAAACTAGACTTAAAGGGCTTTAATTAGATAGGTTATACACCATATAAATATTCATATCTTGAGAGTTATGCTCGTTTGAAGTTAGATCTTGTGCAAACTCACTTGAAAGTTTATCCCATCATATAATTTTCACCTTGACTTAGCCCTAGGGCTCTTCTTAGACCCTAAACCATTTTTAATTCACCGCATACATATATTATCATGATCAATTGATATCATTTAAATTACAAGTCTTGTTCATACCCGAATTGATATAGTTAGTGCCCGCCAATCTTCTTAATGGTCTTAAAACACTTAGATTTTGTTTTCGGGGTGTTACAATATGCCAACTCTATGATAATAGAGAATTGGCTGTTTTGCGGCCACAACCTATTTTCTGTGGTCCGCACAATTGTCTAGAGCCGCACATTGAATCACAAATAACACCCTTCTCTGAAAACATGAAAAGAACTGTTTTGCGAGCACAATGGAAATTCTGCGGTCCGTACAATTTTCCTTGTGGCCGCGGACTCATGCTTATTTAAACTTACATAGAATCAACTTCTGCGGACTACATATTTGCTTGTGCGGCCGCATATTCCAACAATTGCGAAAAGTTCGACAATTTTATCAAGGGCTTGCAATGTTTTGCACAAATTTTGACATGAAAATCTATTAACCCATTTCACCTAGAGTATTTATCAGTTTACCCACTACAGATTTAATCCCTCAAGTATGTACAATTAGATTCAACAGACAAATGGCCTAAAATTAATTAAAAAGTTATGAATCAAACTAAAAATTGAAAAATCTACCAAGTAATTGAAGCATACAAGATATGAATGAATGCAAGAAATGAGCGATCAACAGTTGCTAGGCGTGTGGGTAGATGATTTAAGAAGAAATTTTAAATTTTTTCAAGTTTTTGTGCTTAGAGAGGAAAAACGGGAATAATTCGCTAGCCTCTCTATTTATACTTCTCGATATTCCCAAAGGAAGGAGAAGTGAGTGGGACCACATAATTTCAATTGCGGACCGCACTCTATTACCTTGTAAGCTTAGAAACCATTTGGTCTGTGGTCCGCATATTTTTGTGTGTGACCACATATTTTTTGTTGCAGCCGCAGATCGACGATTATTTTGACAGGCCAACTTCAGAGAGCTAACATTTTCCATCTTCAATTTGTGCGGTCCGAAATGTAATTATGTGGCCGCAGAGAACCTTCTGCTGTAACAACCATAATTGTGCGGTCTGCACAATGCAATTGCGGTCCACAATTCTTTCAACACTTAACCAAATTTCTGTCCACAATTCCTCTAAAGCACACTCATCCCTGCAACACACTTCAAATCAAGTTAGCACAAAAATGACTCCTAACTACAAAAGAAACGAAGAAAAGAAAAAGAAACATGGGTTGCCTCCCAAGAAGCGCCTTATTTAACGTCATGGCACGACGCACATTACCATCATTTGAAATGAAGCACCTCCACAACTTGGCCATCACTAACTTTACCCAAATAATGCTTCACCCGGTGACCATTGACTCGAAATACCTCATTGTTTTTGTTCTTCAAGTCCAATACACCAAAAGGTGTCACACCCACAATTTCAAAGGGACCACTCAATTTAGATTTTAGCTTTCCGGGAAACATCCTCAACCGTGAGTTGAACAACAATAAAAGATCACCCACCTTGAACGCTTTGTTCCAAATGTATTTTTCATGAAGATATTTCATCTTTTATTTGTACAAGGACAAAGTTGCATAAGCATGGTACCGAAACTCATCAAATTCATTAAAATGTGAAACCCTCAAGTTAGCGGCTACATACCAATAAAGATTCAACTTCTTTAGTGCCCATATGACTTTGTGCTCAAGTTACACTGGAAGATGACAAGCTTTGCCAAATACCAACCGGCATGGAGACATTCCGATTGGAGTTTTGAAAGAAGACCAATAAGCCCATAATGCATCATCAAGCTTCTTGGACCATTTAGACACATAATCAACTGCGACCAAGATGTAGGTGTTTCCACAAGAACTCACAAAAGGACCCATGAAGTTAATACCCCATACATCAAAGATATCAATCTCCAAATTGGTAGTCAAAGGCATTTCATTCTTCTTCGAGATTCCACCGGCCCATTGAAATTCATCATATCTTTTCACCAACTCACTTGCATCTTTGTAAAGAGTGGGCCAATAGAAATCGCAACTTAGCACTTTGGCCGTCGTTCTTGCTCCACCATGGTGACCACCATATGGCAAAGAATGACAAGGCCCAAGAATTTCACCTTGTTCTTCTTATGGTACACATCTTTTAATCACCCCATCTGTACAAATCCGGAAAAGGTATGGTTCATCCCAATAATCATCTTGACAATCTCGTTTGATCTTCTTCCTTTGGTTTAAAGAGAAATCATCTAGGATGATTCTACATACAAGAAACTTTGCTAGATCTGCGAACCATGGCACCTCCTTTATTGAAATAGCCAAGAGTTGCTAATCGAGGAAGGATTCGTTGATTTCAAGGCCATCATGCGGCCTCACCTCTACCTCCCAACTAGACAAATGGTCCGCCACTTGACTTTCACTCCCTCTTCGATCTTGGATGTCAATATCAAACTCTTGCAACAAATGAACCCATCTCATAAACCGAGTTTTGGAATCTTTCTTGCTCATAAGATAGCGAAGTTCTACATGATCCGTGTGGACAATAACTTTTGCACCCATCAAGTATGGGCGAAACTTCTCAATTACAAACACAATGACAAGGAGCTCTTTCTCCGTAATGGTATAGTTGATTTGGGCACCATTCATGGTCTTACTAGCATAGTAGACTGGATGAAAAATCTTATTGATGCGCTACCTCAAAACAACTTCAACCGCTACACCGCTAACATCGCACATGAGCTCAAAAGGAATACTTCAATTAGGAGTGGTGATAATGGGAGTGGTTGTGAATTTTAACTTAAACAATTCAAAGGCTCTCATGCAATCATCATTGAAGTGAAATTTAGCATCTTTATCTAAGAGATTGCACAATGGGTTCTCCACTTTAGAGAAATCCTTGATGAAGAACCGGTAAAACCCCGCGTGGCCTAAGAAACTCTGCACGCCTTTCACCAAAGTTGGAGGTGAAAGTTTCTAAATCACCTCAATTTTTGCCTTGTCGAATTCAATGCCATTCTTTGAGATCTTGTGGCCAACGGCAATGCCTTCCTCGTCCATGAAATGACACTTCTCCCAATTTAGCACCAAATTCGTTACTTCATATCTTGCCAATACTTTATCCAAATTTGCCAAGCAATCATCAAAGAAATCCCCAACCATCGAGAAGTCATCCATGAATACTTTAAGGTAGTCCTTCACCATGTCTGTGAAGATAGCCATCATTCACCTTTGAAAAGTCGCCAGTGCATTACACAAACCAAATGGCATCCGCTTGAAGGAAAAAGTACCATAGGGACATGTAAAGGTATTTTCTCGTGATCCTCCAGAGCAATAAAGATTTGGTTGTAGCCCGAATATCCATCTAGAAAGCAATAGAAAGTACGACCAGCCAACCTATCAAGCATTTGGTCAAGGAATTGAAGTGGGAAATGATCCTTCCTTGTGACTTTGTTGAGGTTGCAATAGTCCATGCACACTCTCCATCCGGTCACCATTCTTGTAGGAATCAACTCATTCTTGTCATTGGTGACCACCGTCATGCCCCCCTTCTTTGTGACACATTGCACCAGAGAAGTCCATGAACTATCGGAAATGTGGTAGATAACCCCAACATCCAATTACTTGATAATCTCCTTTTTGACCACTTCTTGCATAGCCTTATTGAGTCTCCTTTGATATTCAATAGATGGTTTGGTGTCTTCCTCCAAGTTGATCTTGTGCATGCAAAATGTGGGGCTTATTCCCCAAATATCTGCGAATGTCCATCCAATAGCCTTCTTCCTCTTATGTAGCACCGCCAATGTAGAGTCAACCTGCACGTTAGTTAAACAAGAGGAAAGAATAACCGGTAAAGTATAACAAGGTCCAAGAAATTCATACCGAAGATGTGGAGTCAATGGCTTCAACTCCAAGGTTGGAGGCTCTTCAATTGAAGCCTTTGTAGGAGTAGTTTTCCTATTTTCAAGATACAAGGAGAGTTTTCGGGGTGCATAGTTGTACGGACCCATTCCATGCAAAGAGTTCACACATTCCATGAAGCCATCCATCTCATCATCATCAAAGTTGAGCAAGACGGCCTCCAAAATATCACCCATATTGATCGTGGCACTTGTATCATCAACAATCACGTCAGTCACGAAGTCCACAAAAGAACACACTTCGTTGCTATTTGGTTATTGCATGGATTTGCACACGTGGAATACCACTTTTTCATCACCCACTCGAAAAGTGAGTTCTCGGGCTTCCACGTCATAAAGAGCCTTTCCCATAGCAAGGAAAGGTCTTCTTAGAATAATCGACACCTCATAATCCACTTCACAATCAAGAATGACAAAATCCACTGGAAGAATGCATTTATCAACACGAACCAATACATCTTCAATCACTTCCAACAATATCTTCATTGTACCAAGACCACAAACTCGGCACTTCTAATTGTACAAGAAATTGTGAAAATGTCAGGATCGTCCAATTTTGGAGCCATTGAATGCACAATTGCACTCACTTGATAAGTGACTTTGATAGTTTCAAAATTCATCGACCGCTTCTTTGTCACCAAATCCTTCATAAACTTTGCATAACCGGTCATTTGTTCTAAAGCTTCCACTAATGGTATATTGATTGAGAGACTCTTCATCATACGAATGAACTTTTTGAATTGATTCTCACCATTTTTCTTGGCAAGCCTTTGAGGGTAAGGAGGCGGAGGCTTAGGTAATGGTGCCTTAGCCTTTTGCACTATCGCCTCCGGTATGTCAATAATGTGATCCCTAGATGGGTTCACCTCCTCTTGAGTCTCTTCCACATTGTCATCAATATCAATCTGAACGTCATCATTTGATTGCATCACATTGCTCGAGACCTTTTCTTTTTGTACCACTTGCTCATCATACACAAGTTGCCTTTGACTTGAGGTGGGTGCATTCCCACCTCTTCCATATCTTGTAGTAATGGCCACGACATGCCTCGTGTTGTTCCCACCCTTTGGTTTTACCACCGTCTCACTTGGTAGTGCCCCCCTTAGGATGAGAATTTAGAGCTTGAGAGATTTGCCCTATTTGAACTTCTAAGTTGCGCATCGATGTGTTGTGTTAGGCAAGTTGGGCATCGGAATCGGTATTCTTTTCAATCATTTACTTGAAAATGTTCTCAATATGCACTATTTCATTATTGGAAGAACTAGGACCATGTTAAGGATAAGGAGGCAGGTTGCTCGGTTGTTGATATATTAGGGGCCTTTGAAAACCTAACCCCTAGTTGCCTTCATTATTGTTCCATCCACCTTGATTGTTACCTCCCCAATTACCGTGATAATTTCTATTACAATTTCTTTGATTGTTGTTGTTATGCAAATTCTCTTGATTGTTTCCACTACTCCAATTACCTTGGTTGTTATAATTCCAATTGCGTTGATTGTTTTGAGGTCGCCATTCTTGTTGATTTGGTCCTTGGAAATTGTTTTGTTTCCTTTGAAATTTGTTCACATATTGAACCTCCTCTTCTTGGTCATTGTAATAATCATCTTGATCAAACCCACTATCTTCTTGCACAAAATTTTCCACTCGTTGTTGCACTTGTGGACCCTTGGTTTTACATTTGTTCACTATCATGTTTACTCCCTCTATGACATTGACTTGCCTAGGATTTTTCACTTGTTGAAGTTGAGCCTTTGCTAGTTGATTGACGGTGGTAGGCAATTCGGTCATGGCTTGTCCATGGTCATGCAACTCTTTGTGGAGGTGAATCACGTTGGGATCACCTTGTGGAACATTAGCCCGGGATTGCCATGCCGATGATGTGTCCATCATTTCATCTAACATCTCACATGCCTCCGCATAAGGCATGGTCATGAAGTTCCCACAGGCAAGTTGATTCACTTCACATTGGGTGGTTGTGTTGATCCCACGATACAAAGTTTGTTGAATCATGTTCTCCGTCATTTTGTTGTTGGGATATTCTTTAACCATTGTTCTATATCGCTCCCATATCTCGTCTAGTGGTTCATTGGGCTCTTGCTTGAATGCTAGAATATCATCCCTCAGTGTAGCCATGTGCCCAGAGAGAAGTACTTAGAAATGAACTTTTTCGCCAATTCATCCCTAGTGTGAATGAAATGGTTAGGTAAATATTCCAACCAATCTAAAGCTTTCCCTCGTAGTATCATCAGAGACATTTGTTTATTTACTCCCCCAACATGTGTCTGCACGGCCCTTCAAATATTTGTATGCATTTTGACCTAGAGCACTGGTGAAGAAGCCTCGTTGCTCTAGCAAAGTGAGCATCACATTGGTTATTTGAAAGTTGCCCACCCTAATACGGGGAGGGACTATTGCACTTGCATATCCTTTATTGGGCAACACCCGGTGTGGAGCCGCTCGTGGTGGAGGTGGGGGTGGCAGGGGCACATTGTCATGTGGCACTCGGTCTCTTCTATTGGCTTGAGGTTCAAGAGGAACCTCATCCACTTGATCATCCTTAATGTAAACATCCCCCAAAGCAATATTTTCGAGTTGTTTACCATGGTTGTACCTACGATTTCTCAAACACATTAGTAACACGGAAGGAAAAGAAGATATTCCAAAAACACGCCCAAATATATAGCTAACACTGTTTTAAATCCCCCGACAAGGGCGCTAAAAACTGGTCGCGTCCAAAGGCATACCTCCAAACAAGGTATGAAAATGTCGATTGCAATTATAGTAACCCAATGAAGAGTCGGGTCGAATCCACAGGGAGCTAGATATGAGTTATGGGTATATATTCTAATACGTGAAATTGAATTATCTTCATTTTCACTTCCACAAAAAAGGGTTTTGTTTCTATTTCTAATTTTACACTAAAGTTTGCAGAATAAAGAAATAAGACTAGGATGGTTATTTTTGATGTCTTTCAAATTGGTAAAAAGCTTAGGGTTGTGACCATTACATAGGTGTTTTCCTAATGGGATAAGAACCTTAATGCTTGTTTTGTTGGTCCGGGTGTATTATAGCTATCAACTCTCAATTACCCACTCAATACCTCTCGATCAGAGAGTGATTTTGCCCAATTTGGCTTTCTCGAGACCAAATAGGTATCACAAAATAGTTGATAAAAGTTCAAGTTAGGTTATTACTATCTCTAGTTTGAACCCTTTAATTGGATATCAATCTCTCAATTGACCCAATTCATTGTTAGCCAAGTTTTCCTAGACTAAGTCTCTCTTTCTCAAGTAGAGACTAAGTCAAATAGGCACGGACTAATATTTGCATCCATTAATTCTGCAAATTAAAGCATGAACTAGGCTAAATAATAAACACCTAATCATAAATAAACACTAAATTAGATACCCATAAGGTTTACACAGTAGCAAGATAATCTTCTGCGGCCGCACAAGTCTTGTGCGGACCGCGATTCGAGGAAACTAAGGACTTGGCTTTTTGTCATCTTTCTTATCTTGGATCCTAGCCCCGCTTTTGCGACCGCATAATTCATGTGCGTTCCACAATTTTCTCAAAAGTCTGCTGAGTTTTTCTTCCTTGATTGCAGCCGTAGATGAAATTCTGCGGACTGCACATTGTAAGCTTCTGTGCCTTTTATTGCCTTGTATTTAGACTACTCCTTTTTTAGTCGGATTTCATCTCGGGAGTCCAAGATCCAGCATTCCTGCAATTTTGCACATTTCATTAGTGCCTTTTATGATTGAGTATTTATTATTTAGCTTAGTTCATGCTTTAATTTGAGGAATTAATGGTTGCAAACATTAGTTCATGCCTATTTGACTTAGTCTCTTCTTCAGATAAAGAGACCTAATCTAGGATAACTTGGTTAACAAGGAATTGGGTCAATTGAGAGATTGATATCCAATTAAAGGGCTCAACCTAGAGATAGTAATAACCTAACTTGAACTTTTATCAACTGTTTTGTGATACCCATTTGGTCTTTAGAAAGCCAAATTGGGCAAAATCACTCTCTGACCAAGAGGTATTTAATGGGTAATTTAGAGCTGATAGCTATAATACACTCCAGTCAGTAGAACAAGCATTAAAGTCTCTATCCCATTAGGAAAACACCTATGTAATGGTCACAACCCTAAGCTTTTTATCAATTTGGAAAAACCCCAAAAATAATTATCTCTAGTCTTCGTTCTTTATTTTGTAATCAATAGAGTAAAAATTAGAAATAGAATCCAATCTTTTTGTGGAAGTGCAATCTCGATAATTGCAAATGACCGTTTCATACCTCTTTTGAGGTATGCATTTGGACGCGATCAATTTTTGGCTCCATTGATGGTGGACTTAAAAATGGTGTTAGTGATATATTTGGGTGTATTTTTGGAGTATCTTATTTTCCTTCCATGTTACTAACGTGTTTGAGAAATCGTAGGTACATCTATGGCGAACAATGAGCTCGAAAATATTGCTTTGGGTGATGTGTATGTTGAGGATGACCAAGGGGATGAGGTTCCTCTTGAACATTAAGCCAATAGAAGAGGCCGAGTGCCTCATGACAATGTGCCCGTTCCACCCCCACCTCCACCACGAGCGACTCCACACCGGGTGTTACCCAATGAAGGATATGCAAGTGCAATAGTCCCTCCCCATATTAGGGTGGGCAACTTTCAAATCACCAACGTGATGCTTACTTTTCTTGAGCAATGAGGTTTCTTCACCGCTGCTCCAAGTAAAAATGCATACAAACATTTGAAGGGCTTTGCGGACACTTGTTGGGGGAGAAAACAAACAAATGTCTCCGAGGATGCATTGAGGCTAAGGATTTTCCCTTCCCTCTATGGGGGAAAGCTTTAGATTGGTTGGAACGTTTGCCGAACCATTCCATTCACACTTGGGATGAGTTGGCGAAACTTTTATTTCTAAGTTCTTCTCTTCAAGGCACATGGCTACACTTCGGGATGAGATTTTGGCATTGAAGCAAGAGTCAAATGAACCACTACACGAGATATGGGAATGCTATCGAATAATGGTTAAGGAATATCCCAACAACGATATCACGGAGAACATAATTCAACAAACTTTCTATCGCGGGATTAACACAATCAACCAATGTGTAGTGAATCAACTCACTGGTAGGAACTTCATGACTACACCTTATGCAGAGGTGTTTGAGATTTTACATGAAATGGCGGAAACATCATTGGCATGGAAATCCCGGGATAATGTTCTACAAGGTGATCCCATTGTGATCCACCTTCACAAAGAGTTGCATGACCCTATTTTCGAATTGACTACAACCATGAATCAACTAGCAAAGGATTAACTTCAACAAGTGCAACATCCTAAGCAAGTCAATGCCATGGAGTGAGTGAACATGATGATGAACAAAAGAAGAACAAAGGGTCCACAAGTGCAACATCGAGTGGATACGTTTGTGCAAGAGCATAGTAGTTTTGATCATGATGACTCTTACAATGACCAAGAAGAGGAGGTGCAATATGTGAATAACTTTCAAGGGCAATGAAACAATTTCCAAGGCCCAAACCAACAACAATGGCGACCTCAAAACAATCAAGGCAATTGGAATTTTAACAACAAAGGAAATTGGAATGGTGGAAACAATCAAGGAAATTGGCATAACAACAATAAAGGAATTTTGGGGGGGAGGGGTAATAATCAAGGCGGATCGACCAATAATCAAGGCAATCGAGGGTCGGGTTATCAAAGGCCCCCGATGTATCAACAACCAAACAACTCGCCTCATTATCGCTCCCATGGTCTTAGTTCTTCAACCAATGTGATGGGGCGTATTGAGAACATGTTCAAGCAAATGATGGAAAAGAATGCCGATTCGGATGCCCAACTTGCCTCACACAACACATCGATCTGCAACTTAGAAGTTCAAATGGGGAAAATCTGTCAAGCTCTAAATTCGCATCCTAAGGGGATACTACCAAGTGACATGGTGGTGAATCTAAAGGGTGGGAACAACACGGGGTATGCCATGACCATTACTACAAGAAGTGGAAGAGGTGCACCTCAAGTTAAATGCATCATGTGGATGATGAGAAAGTGGTACAAGGAGAAGAGGTCCCGAACAATGTGATGCAAACAAATGATGAAGTTCATATTGATATTGATGATAATGTTGAAGAGACTCAAGAGGATATGAACCCGTCTAGGGATCACATTATTGACATACCAGAACCAGTAGTGCAAAAGGCAAAGGCATCATTGCTTAAGCCTCCACCTCTATATCCTCAAAGACTTGCCAAACAAAATGATGAGAATCAATTCAAAAAGTTCATTCAAATTATGAAGAGTCTCTTAATCAATGTTCCATTAGTTGAAGCTTTGGAACAAATGCCCGATTATGCCAAGTTTATGAAGGATCTCGTGATGAAGAAGCGGTCAATAAATTTTGAAACTGTCAAAGTCACTCATCAAGTAAGTGTAATTATGCATTCAATGGCTTCTAAGTTGGAAGATCCCAATGCTTTCACAATTCCTTGTACAATTGGAAGTGTCGAGTTTGCTAAAGCTCTTTGTAATCTTGGGGCAAGTATCAATTTGATGCCCTATTCAGTTTTTAAGACCTTGGGAATTGGGCAACCAAGACTTACCTATATGAGATTGCAAATGGCCAATCGTACCATTAAGAGACCTTTGGGAGTGATTGAAGATGTCTTGGTTTTTGTTGATAAATTCATTATTCTGGCGGATTTTGTAATTCTTGATTGTGAAGTTGATTATGAGGTACCTATTATTATTGGAAGACCTTTCCTTGCTATGGGGAAGGCCCTTTGTGATATGAAAGTCGGAGAACTCACCTTCCGGGTGGCTGATGAAAAAGTGGTATTCTATGTGTGCAAGTCCATACGGCAACCAAATGGCAACGAGGTGTGCTCTTTTGTAGAATTGGTGACCGATGTTATTGTTGATGAAACAAGTGCCACAATCAATGTTGGTGATATGTTGGAGGCCGCCTTGCTCAACTTTGATGATGATGAGATGAATGGCTTCATGGAATATGTGAATTATTTGCAAGGAATGGGATCGTACAATTATGCACCTCGAAAACTATCTTTCGATCTCGAAAATAGGAAAACTCCTCCTACAAAGCCTTCTACTGAAGAACCTCCTACATTGGAGTTGAATCCATTGCCTCCAAATCTACGGTATGAATTTCTTGGACCTTGCTCTACTTTACCAGTTATTCTTTCCTTTTGTTTGACTAACGTGTATATAGATTCTACATTGGCGGTGCTACAAAAGAGAAAGAAGGTTGTTGGGTGGACATTGGCGGATATTCAGAGGAT
Organism: Nicotiana otophora; assembly: GCA_000715115.1. Lineage (NCBI taxonomy): Eukaryota > Viridiplantae > Streptophyta > Magnoliopsida > Solanales > Solanaceae > Nicotiana > Nicotiana otophora. The sequence goes on from AWOL01S0014075.1 coordinate 70,294, forward strand.
TAGCCTTGCATTTTGCATGCATAATATTAACTTGGAGGAAGGTGCCAAACCATCTATTGAACATCAAAGGAGACTCAATGAGGCTATGCAAGAAGTTGTCAAAAAGGTTATTATCAAGTGGTTGGATATCGGGGTTGTCTATCCCATTTCTGATAGTTCAAGGACTTCTCCGGTTCAATGTGTCCCAAAGAAGGGGGCATGACAGTGGTTACCAATGACAAGAATGAGTTGATTCCTACAAGAGCAGTGACCGGTTGGTGAGTGTTTATGGACTATCACAAGCTCAACAAAGTCACTAAGAAGGATCATTTTCCACTTCCCTTACTAGACCAAATGCTTGATAGGTTGGCCGGCCGTGCTTTTCATTACTTTCTTTAAGGGTATTCAGACTATCACCAAATCCTTATTGCTCTGAAGGATCAAGAGAAAACAACCTTTACATGTCCCCATGGTACTTTCACCTTCAAGCGGATGCCATTTGGTTTGTGTAATGCACCGATGACTTTTCAACGGTGTATGATGGCTATCTTCATGGACATGGTGGAGGACTAATTTGAAGTTTTCATGGATGACTTCTTGATAGTTGGGTATTCCTTTGATGATTGTCTTGCAAATCTAGACAAAGTGTTGGCAAGATATGAAGAAATGAATTTGGTGCTCAATTGGGAGAAGTGTCATTTCATGGTCAAGGAAGGAATTGTCCTTGGCCACAAGATGTCAAAGAATGAAATTGAAGTTTACAAGGCAAATATCTAAGTGATTTCTAAACTTCCACCTCTAACTTAGGTGAAAGGTGTGTGAATTTTATTAGGCCACGCAGAGTTTTACCGGCATTTCACCAAAGATTTCTCTACGGTGGTGAACCCGTTGTGCAAGAATCTTGAGAAAGATGCTAAGTTTAACTTCAATGATGATTGCATGTAAGCCTTTGAATTGTTAAAGTTCAAGTTGACAACCACTCCCATCATCATAGCTCTAAATTGGAGTGTCCCCTTTGAACTCATGTGTGATGCTAGTGATGTAGCAGTTGGGACTGTTTTGGGGAAACGCATCAACAAGATTTTTCATCCGGTCTACTATGCTAATAAGACCATGAATGGTGCCAAAATCAACTATACCATTACGGAGAAAGAGCTCCTTGCCATTGTGTTTGCAATTGAGAAGTTTCACACGTATTTGATGGGTGCGAAAGTTATTGTCCACACGGATCATACAACACTTTCTTATCTTATGAGCAAGAAAGATTCCAAAGCTCGGTTGATGAGATGGGTGCTTTTATTTTAAGAGCTTGATATTGACATCTAAGATAGAAACGGGAGTGAAAATCAAGTGGTGGACAACTTATCTCGTTTGGAGGAGGAGGGGAGGCCGCATGATGGCCTTGAAATCAATGACTCCTTTCTCGATGAGAAACTCTTGCCTATTTCAATGAAGGAGATGCCATGGTTTGCGGATCTAGCAACTTTTCTTGTATGTGGTATCATCCCGGATGAGTTCTCTTCAAACCAATGAAAGAAGCTCAAACATGATTGTCAAGATTATTATTGGGATAAACCATACCTATTCTGGATTTACACGGATGGGGTGATTAGAAGATGTATACCGCAAAAATAACAAGGTGAAATTCTTAGTGCTTGTCATTCTTTGCCATATGGTGGTCACCATGGTAGAGCAAGAACGGTGGCCAAAATGCTAAGTTGCGGTTTCTATTTGGCCACTCTTTGCAAGGATGCAAGTGATGCAGTGAAAGGATGTGATGAATGTAAACGGGATGGTGGAATCTCGAAGAAAAATGAAATGCCTCTCACTACCAGTTTTGAGATTGATATCTTTGATGCGTGGGGTATTGACTTCATGGGTCCTTTTTTGAGTTCTTGTGCAAACACCTACATCTTGGCCGTGGTTGATTATGTGTCTAAATAGGCTGAGGCCGTTGCTCTACCCAATAATGAGGCGAGAAGTGTGGTGGTGTTCTTGAAGAAGAATATTTTCACAAGGATTGGTACTCCGCGGGCTATCATAAGTGATGGGGGGTCGCATTTTTGCAACAAAGTTTTCGACACTTTACTTAGCAAGTATGATGTTACTCATAAAGTCACGACTCCCTATCATCCACAAGCTAGCGGTCAAGTGGAAGTCTCTAACAGGGAGATAAAGAGTATTTTGTCCAAAACAGTGAATGCTAACGGGACTGATTGGTCCAGGAAGCTTGATAATACATTATGGGCATATCAGACGACTTACAAAACATATATTGGAATGTTTCCATACCGGTTGGTGTTCGACAAAGCTTGTCATCATCCGGTGGAACTTGAGTATAAAGCCATGTGGGCTCTAAAGAAGTTGAATCTTGATTGGGATGTAGCCGCTAACTTGAGGGTTGTACATTTGAATGAATTAGATAAGTTCCGGTATCATGCTTATGCAAGTTCGTCCTTGTACAAAGGATTTGGAGACATATAACCCGTCAGTGCTAAGACAGTTAAAGGAATGCAAGGGATGGATGTGGTTCACCCAGAGTGTGGTGGATGCCAAGGAACATCTTGTCCGGGCATTCTACGCCAATGTGGCGCATATCAAGAAGGGGACAAAGGTAACCAACGTGCGTAACCTTAAATCTCAAGCTACTCTCAACGCGTACTTGGGTTTCGAAGATGTTGATCCGACAGAATATTTAGAGAAGTATGCAATGGGAGATGAGGCCCGACCTTGGTTAGCAGAGATTCTAGAAGCTCCTGGGCCACCACCGTCATGGATCACAACGGGGATTCCTATTCACGGGAGCACTTTGAGCTTTGAGGCAAAGGGATGTCAAACCTTTGTGTGATGACCCGATAGGTCATCTTATATTTTACAACCTAATTCTGTGTTTCGAGGTCTCAAAAACCTCATTTTAGTCTTCCTCGATTTGTGTGCGCAGTATGGGTGTTCTTCCGGAAGGCTTATATGTTAAAACCTGATAAAAATAAGAATATTTACCTTATAAATTCATTTAAGTTGACTTCGGTCAACGTTTTTAGCAAACGGACCCGGATCCGTATTTTGACTATCTCGGTGGGTCTGTATCGTAATTTAGGACCTGGGCGTTTGCCCAGAATCGAATTCGGAGGTCCCTATCCAGAGTTTGGATTTAAGAATTTAAGAATCGACTGATGTTTGGATTTATTGATACCGGGTCCTTATTTTGGTTCCGGAGCCCGGTATAGATCCACTATAATATTTATGACTTTTATGTCGAATTTAATGAGAAACGGAGTTGATTTGACGTGATTCGGACGCTCGGTTGTGAAAATAGAAGTTTTAAAGTCTTCTTGAAAATTTTCTTTGATTTGGTGTCCGATTCGTAGATGTACGTGTTATTTTGGTGTTTTGATCGCGACACCGAGTTTGTATGATGTTTTAGGACGTGTGTGCATGTTTGGTTTGGAGCCTCGAGGGCTCGGGTGAGTTTCAGATAGGCTACAAGGTGAATTGGACTTAGAAACATCTAGTGCTTTGCCGCAGCTGGTGTTCTGGTGCGTTGTGCTTTGCGATTGCAAAGCCATTCTCGCGATCGCGGAGGGGATCTAGGTTGGGGGAGGATTTATTTTTCACTACACAAATGCGAGACTATGGTCGCGAACGCGGAGCATTGGGTGGTTTTCTCTACGCGAATTATAGCTTTAGCTAGGCTGGGCAGGGGGCTTAAGGTGACTCTATGCGAACGCGAGCCCTGCCTCGCGAACGCGAAAGTGAAGCGAGCTATACCTTCACGAATGCGTGGTGTCTTCTAGGATCATGTAAGCCACTAGGGCTCTGCTATTCGCGAACACGTCAGTGTTCACACGAACGCGATGAACACTGACGCCTAGTGATAAGACAGTCCCAATTACGGGATTTTTTCCATTCTTTCAAAAATTCAAAACTGAAATACCTATTGGCGATTCTTCCATAAGAGTTTCTTACCAATTCATTGGTAAGTGATTCTAACCTACTGTCTTCCAATTACCCATTATATTTTATGAGTTTTCAACCTAAAATCTAGGTTTTTCATGGCGGAAATTGGGGATTTGGGTAAAATTAGGGATTTTTGCATAATTGGAATTTAGACCTCGAATTAAGGTCTGATTTCGAAATAATTTATATAATCGGGATCGGGGGTGAATTGGTGAATGGATTTTGGTCCGAACCTCGAGTTTTGACCAAGTGGGTCCGGGGTCGATTTTTGACTTTCGGGGGGAAAGTTTGGGGAATCTAAATTTATGCATTGTAATTGATTGCTTTAGAAATATTTGATATTATTGAGTCATTTGTGGATAGATACTAGTGGTTTTGGAGGTGGATTCTAGAGGAAAAGCAGTAATTGAGCATTGAGTGGCTTTTGGAGCGAGGTAAGTGTTGTGTCTAACCTTGACTTGAAGGAATTAGGAACCCTCGTACTATTTGCTATGTGAAATTCATGTGAGCGGCGTATATGTGAGGTGACGAGTACTTAGGCGCCTCAAATATATCTGTTTTCCCTCTTTCTCACATTTTTCTCATATTGCCTCTTTCCCTGTCTTAATTGATACATACTCTACTTGTGTTCACATGCCTAATTGCTACGTGTTAGACATTGTTCCCTCCGGTTAATGATATTATTTCTTCCATAGTTTCGTTATCTCCTGTTATTTGCTTAAGCTGGTTTACCGGTACATTTCTGTTGTAGATTCTGAATTAGTCTCGCTGTGTAGTATTACTTATGTGGATTTTCATGGTGTACAAGTTTCCTATTTCTTTCGATTTGGAGTTTAATTATTGTGAAGGGTTTTTGTGATTTAAATTGTGAAATTTCTGTACATACTGAGTAATTAATATTAATATGGGGGGATCGGGTTACACGTCGCAACATGAGGAATAAGGGTGATATATTAAGGTGGAATAAGGGTGAATTTATACTGTACGATGGGAACGGGTTGCACGCCGCAACAGGCGTAATAAGGGTGCATTGTTTGGTAGAGTAAGGGTGAACAATGATTGTGTTATTGTGATATGGTGGGATCGGGTTACGCGTCGCAACAACTTATGTTTTTATGTTTCCCTGGGCTGTGTTAGCATTACGGTATTCTCTTTTGTACTTAAGGATCGGTAATTTCTGAACACTATTGATATATCTCCGAGAGTTTTGTATTTCTTGCAATTTACTGATTTCTTCTATTCTGCATTTCCTATTCTGCTTTTATTATATATGTATTGCGTACAGGTTATAGTGTGAGTGACCCAGAGCCCAAGGTAGGGGCAGGGCTCAGCCCAGAGCCCGAGCAGAAGCCCCAGCAGCGGAGCCTCAGGTACAGTTTGACGAGAAGGTTCCAGCCTAGACTATTCCTGCCGGACCAGCTAAGGTTCTGTAAGGGTTCATTGCCACCCTAGTGCTTCAGGACGCTTTGGTCCATTTGGTGGCCCTTACTGAGAGTGTGGCCCAGATTGGCGCATTTCCCACGAAACCAGCCGTATCTCATGCTGGAGGAGGAGCCAGACTCCTGCTACTCACACTCAGGAGCAGATGGCTCCTCAGTATCAGATTCCAGCTGCTCGTCCAGTCGGAGTAGTTCAGCCGGTTATTGCGGCACAGACCGGTGATGGGCTAGCTATGTCTTCTGAGGCTTTGTAGAGATTTGACAGGTTTACCAAGATCTTCCCAGTTCACTTTAGTGGTGCTACTTCAGAGGATCCCCGAGAGTATCTTGACAGCTGTCATGAGGTGCTACGGAACATGGGTATAGTGGAGACTAATGGGGTCGACTTTGCTGCATTCCAGATGACTTGTTCTGCCAAGAAGTGGTAGAGGAATTATTTGTTGACCAGACCACCTGGGTCGCCCTCTCTTACTTGGGACCAGTTATCTCAGCTCTTCCTAGAGAAGTTTCTGCCTATCACATTGAGAGAGGAGGATCACTGTCAGTTCGAGCGTCTCTAGCATGGCAGTATGACTGTTACTCAGTATGAGACCCGTTTTGTGGATTTAGCCCTTCATGCTCTTCTTCTCCTTACCACAGAGAGAGAGAGGGTAAGGTGGTTTATTGACGGACTTGCTCAGCCTATCAGATTGCAGATGGCTACGGAGACTGGGAGTGAGATTACTTTTCAGGCGGCTGCCAATGTCGCCAGGTGAGTCGAGATGGTTCTTGCACAGGGAGGTCAGGGGTCTAACAAGAGACCTCATCATTCCGGTGGGTTCAGCGATGCCTCATCTAGAGGCAGGGGTACTTTTGGTAGGGGTAATTTCATTCAACGCTTCAGGCATCCCACAGTACTTCAGGGAGTCGTGGTCCTTATGTGCCTCATTCTGGACAGCCAGCCTATAGTGCACCACCAGCTCCTATCAGTGCACCTCCTATTAAGAGTTATTACCATGGTCATCCGTCCCGTTCAGGTCAATCTCAGTTTCCACAGCCACAATACCAGGATGGATGTTTCGAGTGTGGTTATGGGCATATGAGGAGGACCTGTTTGAGATTATTGGACATCCCACCACAGCATCATGGTTCTCGTGCCATAGTTCCTGCACTAGTTATTGCACCGCCTGCTCAGCTAGCCAGAGGCAGGGGTCAAACAACCAGTGGTAGAGGCTAGACTATTAGAGGTGGAGGTCAGGCCGTTAGAGGTGGAGGCCAACCAACTAGAGGTCGTCCTAGGGACGTGGTTCAGAGTGGTGAGGCCCAGCCCTGATGTTATGCTTTTCCAGCCAGGCCTGAGGCTGAGTCATCCAATGTTGTTATTACAGGTACTGTTTCAGTTTGTAATAGAGATGCTTCAGTTCTATTTGATCCGGGATCTACTTACTCCTATGTGGCATCCAATTTTGCTTCATATTTGGTTGTGCCTTGTGATTCTTTGAGTGCTCCTGTGTATGTGTCCACACCTATGGGGGATGCTATTGTTGTAGATCATGTTTATCGTTCGTGTGTGGTCACCATTGGGGGTCTTGAGACTCGTATAGATCTTCTATTTCTTGATATAGTCGATTTTGATGTCATTTTGGGTATGTATTAGTTGTTACCTTATCATGCTATATTGGATTGTCACGCCAAGATCGTGATCTTAGCCTTGCCGGGGTTGCCTCGATTAGAGTGGAGAGGGACTCATGGCCATTCTACCAGCAAGGTTATCTCTTATATGAAGGCTCGGCGTATGGTCGAGAAGAGTATCTAGCATATTTGGCTTATGTCCGCGATTCCAGTGCGGAGGTTACTTCCATGGATTCAGTGCTAGTTGTTTGTGAGTTTCAAGAGGTTTTTTCTATAGACTTGCCGGGGATGCCACCCGACAGGGATATTGATTTCTATATTAACTTGGCTCTGGGCACCCATCCCATTTCCATTATGCCATACTGTATGGCCCTGCCAGAGTTGAAAGAATTGAAGGAACAGTTGCAACTATCCATGGGTCGATGAGGATGTTTGTGAAGAAGAAAGATGGATCGATGAGGATGTGTATAGATTATCGGCAGTTGAACAAAGTCACCATTAAGAACAAGTATCCATTGCCGAGGATTGATGATTTATTTGATCAGCTTCAGGGTGCCAAGGTGTTTTCGAAGATTGATTTGAGATCTGGCTACCGTTAGTTGAGGATTAGGGCATCCGATGTCCCTAAGGCAACTTTTCGGACTCGGTAGGGGCATTATGATTTTCTGGTGATGTCCTTTGGTTTGACAAATGCCCCAGCAACATTCATAGATTTGATGAACCGAGTGTTCAAGCCTTATTTGGACTCCTTTGTGATCGTGTTTATTGATGATATCTTGATCTACTACCGCAGTCGAGAGGAGCATGAGCAGCATCTCAGGATTGTACTTTTGTGATGACCCAAAAGGCCATCTTTAAATTTAAAAATTATTTTTCTTTTCTAAGACCTCAAAAAGTACTATTTATTATTTCTCGACTTGCGTGCGCAGTCTGTATAATTTTCTGGAAAGTTCTTATATGAAACAATGATTAAAATGTGAGATAGACCTTTAAACCATAATTGGGTTGACTTTGGTCAACATTTTTAGAAAACGGACTCGGATCTATGTTTTGACAGTTCTGGTAGGTCCGTTTCGTGATTTGAGACTTGGACATATGCCCGGAATTTGATTTGGAGGTCCCTAGCTTGAATTATCGCCAGTTAGCAAACACTAGAAGCCTAAAGGCCTAAAGGTTTCAAAGTTTGACCACACATTGATATTTATTTATATCGGGGTCGGATTCGATTTCTGAAAATTTTCATAAGTCCGTTATGTCATTTATGACTTGTCTATCAAATTTGGTAAGAAACAGAGTTTATTTGACATGATTCAGAAGTTCGGTTGTGACAATAAAAATTCTTAAGTTTTCTTAAAAATTTCATTTTATATGGTGTCCGATTCGTAATCCTATGTGTTAAATTGGTGTTTTGATCATGCCAGCAAGTTCTTATGATATTTTTGGACTTGTGTGCATGTACGACTTAGAGACTCAATGGCTCGAGTGAGTTTCCGATAGCCTGCGAACCATTTGAAATTTAGAAAAAATCTGGTTTTTGAGCTTCTGCTGTCATCTGGTGCATGGTGCTTCGCGATCGCGAAGAGTAAATTTTGATCCATGAGTTTTACCCTTCACGTTTGCGAATATAGACCCGTGATCGCGTAAGGTTGAGAAAATGTTCTCTACGATCGCATGACTATCTGCGCAACCGTGTAGAGTTAAATTTCTAGGCAACCAATTCATGATTCGCGATCGCAAAGAATTATCCGCGATCATGAAGAGTACAATGTATAGGCAGAAATTGTTCTACCTGATCCTGAACGAATTCTCGCAATCGCAATGAGTAAAAATCTGGGCAAACAGAATTTAAGTTCTGGAAATGAGATTTCGTCCCATTTTCCATCATTTTCGATTTTGAGTTCGGGTAAGAAGCTCTTTGGGCGATTTTCACGGGGGAACATCGGGGTAAGTATTCCTTACCCTATATTGATTATATTTCAATATTCATACTCATTTACATCATGAATCCGTGAATTTATGGAAGAAAAATCAGATTTTTATAAAAGCTTCCAAAAATAAAAAACAATGAAGATTTAAAAGCCAATCCGATGTCGGAATTCGATAATTTTTGTATGGTTGAACTCACATCGGAACGGGAGTTCGGATTTTGTGAGGTTTTTCGGGATTTTGTGAACGACGTATAGATGAGGTGATAAGTGTCTATACGTCGTCAAATTAATTGTTTGCATAATTACTTAAAAAATCATAAATCATTTTAAATCATTAATTGATTATTATATTAATTATTTCTCTCGTGTTCTTTGCTCAATATCATGCCTTGAATCCATGCTATAATTGCTACATGCTTATTTGATTTATGTGACTTAATTTCCACTTGACGTTTAGCAAACTAATTATTAAAATGCCTATTACATCTTTAATTTCCACAATTAATTGCTAGTTGTCATTACTTATTTCTAATAAATCATTATTATTATATGCTTGTTGTCTTATAATTTCATATTAATTGTTGCATTTATTGGAGTAATTTTTTTTATAAGAATTGGTAAATAAATATGTTGGAGGAGCGGGTTGTACGCCGCAACAGAATTGATTGAAATGAATATATTGGAGGAACGGGCTACACGCCGCAACAGAATTGTTTGAAATGAATATATGGAGAAACGGGTTGCACGCCGCAACAAAATTGATTGAAATGAATATATTAAAGGATCGGGTTGCACACCGTAATATAATTGAATATGAATATATTGTGGGATCGGGTTGCACGCCGCAACGGAAACTGATTGAAAGAATAATTGGTTATGACTGTCAAGTTGGCTTCAATTGTTGAAAAGAGATACATGTTTTATTTCTATTATTGTTGTTATTATTGTTATTGCGTACAGGTTAATGTAAGTGACATGCCTTAGCCTCGTCACTACTTCGTCGAAGTTAGGCGCGACACTTACCAGTACATGGGGTCGGTTGTACTGATACTACACTCTGCACTTCTTGTGCATATTTCGGAGTTGGTCCCAGCAGCGTACTGTAGATTTTCCCATATATAGCTACCAATGGAGACTTGAGGTATAACCGCAGAGCATTCGTAGTTCTGAAGTCCCCTTCTATCTTATCTCAGTTGTGTATCATATTTCAAACAGCTTGAATTTTATTTAGACCTTTATTTGTATTATTCAAGAAGCCCGTGCACTTGTGACTCCAGTTCTGGGACGGTATTTAGATATCACAATTATTATGGAATAATCACTTTATTTCAGACTTTATTTCCGTATTTGTTTTCTTGTTATTAATTAATTTAAAATTTTGTTAAAAACGGCTAATTATATTCTAACGCTGGCTTGCCTAGCAAGTGAAATGTTAGGCGCCATCACGGTTCCGAAGGTGGGAATTTTGGGTCGTGACAGTTGGTATCGGAGCATTAGGTTACATAGGTCTCACGCGTCACGAGCAAACTTAGTAGAGTCTGAGGGACCGGTACGGAGACGTCTGTACTTATCATTCAGACGCTATGAAATTTAGGAACAATATCACTTCTTTCTTATCTTGTCGTGCGATTTTGTTCTATCATCGATGATTGAACCATTCTATTATTATTCTCTTGCGGATGGCGAGGACACATAATATATCTACTGACGGACATGGACCAGAGCCCCCGGTGGCAACTATGGCCAGGGGCCATGCTAGAGGCCGAGGCCGTGCTAGAGGCCGAGGCAGAGGTAGAGGCAGAGCTCAGTCTAGAGCTCGAGCAGCAACACATATTGTAGAACCTCAGGTGGATCTTCAAGAGGAGGTTCTAGTTTAGACTGTACCAGTTGGACCAGTTCAGGTCCCGAAAGGATTCATAGCTACTTAAGTGCTTCAGGACGCTCTAGTCCGTTTGGTAAGTCTTATGGAGGGCGTGACCCAGTATGAGGGAGGACCACAAACTCCCACTACACCTGCTCTGGAGAAGATGGCTCCTCCGCCAGTTAGGGTAGTTCAACCAGTTGTTGCGACACAGGCCGGTAATAGGTCCACCATGTCTTCTGAGGTCTCATTAAGACATGATAAGTTTACTAAGCTCTTTTCAGTTCACTTCAGTGGTACACCTTTTGAGGACCCAACAGACTATCATGACTGCTTCCATGAGGTACTGCGGAACATAGGTATAGTTGATACCAATGGGGTCGATTTTGCTATATTTCAAATGACGGGTTCCGCCAAGAGGTGGTGGAGAGATTATACATTGACCAGACCAGTTGGATAGCCTGCATTGACCTGGGAGCAGTTTTCACAGCTATTTCTAGAGAAGTTCATCCCTATCACATTGAGAGAGGATTACCGCATGCAACTTGAGCGTCTACAGTAGGACAGTATGACAGTTACTCTATATGAATCCTGTTTTGTGTATTTAGCCCGTCATCCTCTCCTTTTACTACCTACTGAGGGAGAGAGAGTGAGGAGGTTTATTGAGGGACTCACTCACCCTATCAGGCTTTAGATGACCAAGGAGGCCGGAAGTGAAATTTCATTTCAGGCGGCTGTTAATGTCGTGGGGAGGATCGAGATGGTTCTTGCATAGGAGAGAGAGTAGTGATATGATAAGAGGCCTCGTCAGTTCAGTGGTTTCAGTGGTGCCTCGTCTAGAGGCAGGGGTAATTTTGGTAGAGATCATCCTCCTAGACCATTTCATTCAGCACTTCAGGCATCTCCCGGTTCTTCAGGGAGTCACGGTCCTATTATACCTTTCTTTGGGCAGCCAGCATTTAGTACACATTCAGCTCCTATCATTGCACCACCACTCCAGAGTCACTACAACGGTTATCTAGCCCGTTTGGGTCAGCTTCAGCTTCAGCAACCACGACATCAGGGTGGGTTTATGAATGTGGGAACATTGGTCACAAAGGAGGTATTGCCCTAGGTTATCGAATAACAGATCTCGGCAGGATTCTCGTGCGATCATACCGGCACCGGTTGCTTCACCGCCTGCTCAGCCAGCTAGAGGTAAGGGTAAGGCAGCTAGAGGTGGAGGTTAGGCCATTAGAGGTGGAGGTTAGGACATCATAGGTGGAGGCCAGCCAGTTAGAGGTCGTCCTAGAGGCACAGTTTAGACTGGTGGGGCCCAACCCCGATTTTATGCTTTTCTAGCTAGGCCTGAGGCCGAGTCATCCGATTCCATGATCATAGGTATTATTCCAGTTTTCCATAGAGATGCTTCAGTTCTATTTGATCCTGGATCTACTTATTCCTATGTGTCCTCCTATTTTGATTCGTATTTGGTTGTGCCTTGTGATTCTCTGAGTGCTTCTGTGTATGTATCTACACCGGTGGGAGACTCTATTGTAGTAGGTCATGTCTATAGTTTGTTTGTGGTTACTATTGGTAGTCTTCAGACTAGTGTGGATCTTCTACTTCTTGATATGGTAGATTTTGATGTCATCTTGAGTATGGATTGGCTGTCACCTTATCATGCTATATTGGATTGTCATGCCAAGACAGTGACCTTAGCCATGTCGGGGTTACCTCAGTTAGAGTAGAAAGGAACTCTTGGTCATTCTACCAGCAGGGTTATTTCTTATATGAAGGCTCAACGTATGGTCGAGAAAGGGTGTCTAGCCTATTTGGCTTATATTCACGATCCCAGTGCGGAAGTTCCTTCTATGGACTCAGTACCAGTTGTTCGTCAATTTCCAGAAGTATTTCCTGCAGATTTATCGGGGATGCCACCCGACAGAGATATTGACTTCTGTATTGATTTAGCTCCGGGCACTCAGCCTATTTCTATCCTACCATACCGTATGGCCCCACCAGAGTTGAAAGAATTGAAGGAGCAATTACAAGACTTTCTTGATCAGGGATTCATAAGACCCAGTGTCTCACCCTGGCATGTGCCAGTATTATTTGTAAAGAATAAAGATGGTTCAATGCGAATGTCTATAGATTATCAGCATTTGAACAAGGGTACTATCAAGAACAAGTATCCACTGCCAAAAATTGATGACTTATTCGATCAGCTTCAGGGTGCCAAGGTGTTTTCAAAGATCGACTTGAGGTCTGGTTACCATCAGTTGAAGATTAGGGCATCTGATGTCCTTAAGACAGATTTTCGAACTCGGTATGGGCATTACAAATTCCTAGTGATGTCTTTGGGTTGACAAATGCCCCAACAACATTTATGGATTTGATGAATCGAGTGTTCAAGACCTATTTGAATTTTTTCTGGTTGTATTCATTGATGATATCTTGATTTACTCTAGCAGTCGAGAGGAGCATGAGCGGCATCTTCGGAGTGTGCTTCAGACCTTCAAGAATAATTAGTTATATGCTAAATTTTCAAAATGCGAGTTTTGGCTAAACTCAGTTTCCTTTTTGGGACATGTTGTATCGGTAGAAGGCATAAAGGTGGATCCTAAGTAGATTGACGCTGTTCAGAATTGTATCGGAGTGTGCTTCTGGGTTTTGCAGGTTATTATCATCGGTTCGTGGAAGGGTTTTCATCTATAGCAAGCCCATTGACCAGACTGACTCAGGAAGGTGCCCCATTCAGATTGTCAGACGAGTGTGAGTTGAGCTTTCAGAAGCTCAAGACTGCTCTGACTACGGCACCAGTATTGGTATTACCCACATGTTTAGGATCTTATATGGTGTATTATGATGCATCTTGCGTTGGGCTTGGTGCAGTATTGCTGCAAGATGGCAGGGTGATTGCATATGTGTCACGCAAGTTGAAAGTTCACGAGAAGAATTATCCTGTTCATGACTTAGAATTGGCAGCCATTGTTCACGCGCTGAAGATTTGGAGGAATTACCTCTATGGTGTCTCATGTGAGGTATTTACTGATCATCGTAGCCTTCAGTATATGTTCAAATAAAAAGATCTCAATTTGAGGCAGAGAAGATGGTTGTAGTTGTTGAAAGACTATGTTATCACCTTTTTTATCACCCGACTAATGTGGTGGCCGATGCTTTGAGTAGAATGGCTGTGAGTATGGGCAGCCTTGCTTATATTCTGGTGGGTGAGAGTCCGTTAGGTGTAGATATCCAAACTTTGGCTAATCAGTTCGTGAGGTTAGATGTTTCAGAGCCTAGTCGGGGTTTAGCATGCACAGTCGCTCGGTCTTCTTTATATGAGCGCATCAGAGGGCGGCACTATGATGATCCTCATTTACTTGTCCTCAAGGACACGATGCGGCACGGTGATGCCAAACAGGTTATTGTGGGGGAAGATGGAGTTTTACGGATGCAGGGTCGTATTTGTGTGCCTAATGTGGATGGGCTTCGTGAATTAATTCTGGAAGAGGCCCACAGTTCCATCTATTCTATTCATCCAGGTGCCGCCAAAATGTATCAAGATTTGCGGCAACATTATTGGTGGAGGAGAATTAAGAAGGATATAGTTGCATATGTAGCCCGATGTCTGAATTGTCAGCAATTAAGTATGGGCATCAGAGACCTGATGGTTTGCTTCAGAAGTTAGAAATTCCTGAGTGTAAGTGGGAGCGTATCACTATGTATTTTGTTGTTGGACTCCCACGGACTCAGAGAAAATTTGACTCAGCTTGGGTCATCGTAGACAGGTTGACCAAGTCAGCACATTTCATTCCAGTGGCAGTTACCTATTCTTCAGAGCGGTTAGCTAAATTTACATTCGTGAGATTTTCCGCCTACACGGTGTGCCCGTGTCTATTATTTCAGATCGACGTACGCAGTTTACCTCACATTTCTGGAGGGCCGTACAGCGTGAGTTAGGCACGCTGGTTGAGTTGAGTATAACATTTCATCTACAGACAGACGGACAGTCAGAGTGCACCATTCAAATATTGGAAGATATGCTTCGCGCTTATGTTATAGACTTTGGAGTTTTTTGGGATCAATTCTTTCCACTTGCGGAGTTTGCTTATAATAATAGCTACGAGTCGAGCATTCAGATGGCTCCATATGGGGCATTATACGGAAGGCAATGCCTTTCTCCAGTTGGATGGTTTGAACCGGGAGAGGCTTGGTTGTTGGGTACCGATTTGATACAAGTTGCCTTGGATAATGTCAAGATTATTCAGGATCGACTTTGCGCAGTTCAGTCTTGGAAAAAGAGTTATACCGATCGTAAAGTTTGTGATATTGCATTAATGGTTGGAGAAAGAATATTGCTCCGGGTTTCACATATGAAAGGTGTAATGAGGTTCGGAAAGAAGGGCAAGTTGAGCCCTAGGTATATTGGACCCTTCGAAATTCTTTAAAGGGTGAGGAAAGTAGCCTACATGATTGCATTACCACCTAGTTTATCAGTCGTTCATCCGGTGTTCCATGTGTCTATGCTCCGCAAATATCATGCTGATCCGTCCCATGTGTTAGATTTTACCTCAATCCAATTGGACAAGGATTTGACTTACGAAGAGGAGCTGGTAGCTATTCTAACCCGGCAGGTCTGACAGTTAAGGTCTAAGCGTTATCCTTCAGTTCGGGTACAATGGAGAGGTCAGCCGGTAGAAGCATCTACCTGGGAATCCGAGTCGGACATGCGAAGTAAATATCCACACCTTTTCACAAGCTCAGGTACTTTTTCTAACTCCATTCGAGGTCGAACGTTTGTTTTAGAGGTGGAGAATGTGATGACCCAAAAGGTCATCTTTAAATTTGCTAATTATTTTTGTGAGCTAAGACATCGAAAAGAACTATTCATTATTCCTCGACTTTCGTGCACGTTCTGCATAATTTTTTGGAAAGTTTTTATAAATTGATTAAAATGTCAAATAGAGCTTTAAAACTCAATTGGGTTGACTTTGGTCAATGTTTTTAGCAAACAGACTCGGATTAGTGGTTTGACAATTCCGACAGGTCCGTATCGTGATTTGGGACTTGGGCGTATGCCCAGAATTTAATTTAGAGGTCCCTAGCTTGAATTATCGCCAGTTGGCGAAAACTAGAAGCCTAAAGGCTTAAAGATTTCAAAGTTCGACCAAAAATTGACTTTTATTGATATCGGGGTCGGATTCAAGTTCTGAAAATTTTTATTAGTCTGTTATATCATTTATGACTTGTCTGTCGAATTTAGTGAGAAACGGAGTTGATTTGATGAGATTCAGACGTTCGGTTGTGAAAATAGAAATTCTAAAATTTTCTTAAAATCTTCATTTGATTTGGTGTCCGATTCGTAATCGTAGGTGTTAAATTGGTGTTTTGATCGTGTGAGCAAGTTCGTATGATATTTTTGGACTTGTGTGCATGTATGGCTTAGCGCCTCGAGGGCTCGGGTGAGTTTCGGATAGCCTACAGACCATTTGAACTTTGGAAAAAATCTGGTTTTTGAGCTTCTGCTATCATCTGGTGCATGGTGCTTCGCGATCGCGAAGAGTAAATTTTGAGCCGTGAGTTTTACCCTTCACGTTCGCAAATATAGGCACGCGATTGCGTAAGGTTGAGAAAATGTTATCCGCGATCGCATGACCATTTGCGCGATCGCGTAGAGTTAAACTTTTGGGCAACCAAAATATGATTCGCAATTGCAAAGAATTATCCGCGATCGCGAAGAGTAATATGGATAGGCAGAAATTGTTCTATGCGATTGGGAACGAATTCCCATGATCGCGATGAGTATAAATCTGGGCAAACATAACTTCAGTTCTAGAATTAGGATTTCGTCCCATTTTCGACCATTTTCGATTTTGAGCTCGGGTAAGAAGCTTTTTGGGCGATTTTCACGGGGCAACATCGGGGTAAGTGTTCCTTATCCTGTATTTATTATATTTCATGATTCCATACTCATTTACATCATGAATCCGTGAATTTATGGAAGAAAAATCAGATTTTTAAAAAATCTTCCAAAAATGTAAAATGAAGATTTGAAAGCCAAAATGATGTCGGAATTCAATAATATTTGTATGGTTGAACTTGTATCGGAATGGGTTTTCAGATTTCATGAGCTTTTTTGGGATTCGAGACGTGGGTCCCACTATTTTTAAAAAACATTAATTTCAAAATTTTATCCGAAAAATTTATAAATTCATATAGACTTAATTCCTATCATTTGTATTGAGTATATTGAATTGTTTATGGCTAGATTGGAAGATTCTGGACACGAATTCGTGAGGCAAAAGTTTATTGGATTCTTGAAATTTGGTTGCAAAGCGATGTAAGTTTCGTGGTTAAATTTGGCTTGAGGGAATAGAACCCTTGAATTATTTGTTATGTGAAAGGCATGTGAACGACGTATAGGCGAGGTGACGAGTGTCTACACATCGTCAAATTAATTGTTTGCATAATTACTTGAAAATTATTTTTAATAATGAATTAATTATTATATTAATTATTTCTTTCATGTTCTTTGCTCAATATCATGTCTTGAATCCATGGTATAATTGCTATATGCTTATTTGATTTATGTGACTTAATTTCCACTTGACGTTTAGCATACTAATTATTAAAATGCCTATTACATCCTTCATTTCCATAATTAATTGCTACTTGTCATCACTTATTTCTAATAAGTCATAATTATTGTATGCTTGTTGTCTTATAATTTCATATTAATTGTTGCATTTATTAGAGTAATTTCTTTTATAAGAATTGGTAAATGAATATGCTGGAGGAGCGAGTTGCACGCCGCAACAGAATTGATTGAAATGAATATATTGGAGGAACGGATTGCACGCTGCAACAAAATTGATTGAAATAAATATATTGGAGGAACGGGTTGCACGCTGCAACAAAATTGAATATGAATATATTGTGCGATCGGGTTGCACGCCGCAACGGAAACTGATTGAAATAATAATTGGTTATGACAGTCAAGTTGGCTTCAATTGTTGAAAAGACATACCTGTTTTATTTCTATTATTATTGTTATTATTGTTATTGCGTTCAGGTTAATGTAAGTGACCTACCTTAGACTTTTCACTACTTCGTCGAGGTTAGGCTCGGCACTTACCAGTACATGGGATCGGTTGTACTTATACTACACTCTGCACTTCCTGTGTATATTTCGGAGTTGGTCCTAGCAGCGTACTGTAGCTTTGCCCGGATACAGCTACCAATGGAAACTTGAGGTATAACTGCACAGCGTTTGCAGTTTTGAAGTCCCCTTCTATCTTATCTCATCTGTGTATTATATTTCAAACAGCTTGAATTTTATTCAGATTTTTATTTTTTTAATTCTAGAAGCCCGTGCACTTGTGAATTCAGTTCTGGGATGGTATTTAGATATCGAAATTATTATGGAATCCTCACTTTATTTCAGACATTATTTTCGCATTTGTTTTCTTGTTATTAATTAATTTAAAATTTTGTTAAAATGGATAATTATATTCTAACGTTGGCTTGCCTAGCAAGTGAAATGTTAGGCGCTGTCACGGTCCCGAAGGTGAGAATTTCGGGTCGTGACAACTTTAGACTCTGAGAAATAGCCAGTTGTATGCTAAATTTTCAAAGTGAGAGTTTTGGTTGGATTCAGTCGCTTTCTTGGGGCACGTTATATCAGCAGAGGGTAGTTAGTTAGATCCTAAGAAGATTGAGGCAGTTCAGAACTGGCCTAGTCCCACTTCAGCTACGGAGATCAGTAGTTTCTTGGGTTTGGCGGGCTATTACAGTTGATTTGTGGGGGGTTTTCATCTATAGCAGCCCCGTTGACCAGGTTGACCCAAAAGGGTGCCCCATTCAGATGGTCAGACAAGTGTGAGGCGAGCTTTCAGAAGCTCAAGACTACTTTGAGTACAGCGCCGGTGTTGGTGTTGCCCACAGGTTCAGCATCTTATACGGTATATTATGATGTGTCCCCTGTTGGGCTCGGTGCGGTATTAATGCATGAGGGCAAGGTGATTGTGTATGCATCGTGGCAGTTGAAGGTTCATGAGAAGAATTACCATGTCCATGACTTAGAGTTGGTAGTTGTTGTTCATGCACTGAAGATTTGGAGGCACTATCTTTACGGCATGTCGTGCGAGGTCTTCACGGATCATCGGAGCCTTCAGTATTTTTTCAAGCAAAAAGATCTCAATTTGAGGTAGAGGAGGTGGTTAGAGCTATCTAAATATTGTGATATCACCATCGTGTATCATCCCAGGAAGGCCAGTGTGGTGGCCGACGCATTGAGTAGAAAGGCAACGAGTATGGGAAGCCTTGCGTTCATTCAAGTCAGTGAGAGGCTGCTTGCATCAGATGTTCAGACTTTGGCCAACCAGTTTGTGAGGTTGGATATTTCAGAGCCCAACCATGTTCTAGCTTGTACAGTCTCTCGATCTTCCTTGTTTGAGCGTACCAGAGATCGGCAGTATGACGTCCCTCATTTGTTGGTCCTTAGGGACACAGTGCGGCAAGGTGGTGCCAAATAGGTTACTGTTGTAGAGGAAGGAGTCTTGAGGATGCAGGGTCGTGTTTGTGTGCCTAATGTGAATGCACTTCTTGAGTTGATTCTTAAGGAGGCCCACAGTTCCCGGTATTCTATTCACCCGGGTGCCGCCAAGATGTATCAGGACTTGCAGCAACATTATTGGTGGAGGAGGATTAAGAAGGATATAGTTGCTTATGTAGCTCGGTGCCTGAATTGTCAGCAAGTGAAGTATGAGCATCAGAGACCCGGTAGTTTACTTCAGCAGATAGAGATTCCTATGTGGAAGTGGGAGCGTATCACTATGGACTTTGTTGTTGGACTCCTACGGACTCAGAGGAAGTTCGATGCTGTTTGGGTGATTGTGGTCATTCCTGTG
Organism: Nicotiana otophora; assembly: GCA_000715115.1. Taxonomy (NCBI): domain Eukaryota; kingdom Viridiplantae; phylum Streptophyta; class Magnoliopsida; order Solanales; family Solanaceae; genus Nicotiana; species Nicotiana otophora. Next base: position 89,960 of record AWOL01S0014075.1, read on the forward strand.
GCAGTTACTTATTCTTCAAGGCGGTTGGCAAAGATTTACATATGCAAGATCGTCCGTCTTCATGGTGTGCCTGTATATATCATTTCTAATCAAGGTACGCAGTTGACCTCGCACTTCTGGAGGGCAGTACAACGTGAGTTGGGCACGCAGGTTGAGTTGAGCATCGTGTTTCATCCTCAGACGGACAGACAGTCCAAGCGCACTATTCAGATCTTAGAGGATATGCTCCACGCATGTGTTATAGACTTCGGAGGATCGTGGGATCAGTTTATGCCCCTTGCAGAGTTCGCCTACAACAACAGCTACTAGTAGAGCATTCAGATGGTTCCCAATGAGGCATTATACGGTAAGTAGTGCCGGTCGCCAGTTGGGTGGTTCGAGCCAGGGGAGGCTCAGTTGTTGGGTACATATCTAGTATAGGATGCCTTGGATAAGGTCAAGATTATTCAGTATCGACTTCGCACAACTCAGTCCACGTAGAAGACTTATGCCGACCGTAGAGTTCGTGATGTTGCATTCATGGTCAGGGAGAGACTGTTGCTCCGTGTATCACCCATGAAGGGTGTCATGAGGTTCGGAAAGAAGGGCAAGCTGAGCCCTAGGTATATTGAACATTTTGAGATTCTCGAGAGAGTGGGAGAGGTGGCTTACAGGCTTGCGTTGCCACCGGGGTTAACAACATTTCATACGGTGTTCCATGTGTCCATGCTCCGAAAATATCACGACAATCCATCTCACATGCTAGATTCCATCTTTGTCCGGTTGGACAAGGATTTGACTTACGAGGAGGAGCCGGTGGCTATTCTAGCCCGGTAGGTTCGGCAACTGAGATCTAAGAGTTATCCATCAGTCCGAGGTGCTATTTTGGTATTTGGATCGTGCGATCTAGTTCGTATGATGTTTAAGGACTTGTGTGCAAGTTTGGTTTGGAGCCCTGAGGGATCGGGTGAGTTTCAGATAGGCTACGGGGTGAATTGAACTTAGACAATCTAGAATTTTGCTACAGTTGGTGTTCTGGTACGTTGTGCTTCGCGATCGCGAAGTCATTCTCGCAATCGCGAAGGGGATCTGGGTCGGGGGAGGATTATTTTTCATTACGCGAATGTGAGACCATGGTCGCAAACGCGGAGCATTGGGGGGTTTGCTCTACTCGAACGCGACCCGACATACGCGAACGCGTAGCTTTAGCTAGGCTTAGCAGGAGGCTAAAGGTGACTCTATGCGAACACGAGCCCTGTCTCGCGAACGCGAAGGTGAGGCAGGCTATACCTTCGCAAACACACGTGGTGTCTTCCATGAGCGCGTAAGCCACTAGAGCTCTACTCTTCGCGAATGCGTCAGTGTTCACGCGAACGCGATGAACACTGATGCCCAGTGATAAAACAGTCCCAATTACGGGATTTTTTCCATTATTTCAAAATTTTCAAAACTAAAATACCTATTGGCAATTCTTCCGTAACAGTTTCTTCCCAATTCATTGGTAAGTGATTCTAACCTACTGTCTTTCAATTACCCATTACATTTTATGAGTTTTCAACCTAAAATCTAGGTTTTTCATGATGGAAATTGGGGGTCTGGGTAGAATTAGGGATTTTTGCATAATTGGAATTTAGACCTCGAATTAAGGTCTGATTTCAAAATAAATTATATAATCGGGCTCGGGGGTGAATTGGTGAATGGATTTTGGTCCGAACCTCAGGTTTTGACCAAGCGGGTCCGAGGTCGATTTTTGACTTTTGGGAATCTAAATTTATGCATTGTAATTGATTTCTTTAGCAATATTTGATATTATTGAGTCGTTTGTGGATAGATACGAGTGGTTTGGAGGTGGATTCTAGAGGAAAAGCGGTAATTGAGCATTGAGTGGCCTTTGGAGCGAGGTAAGTATTGTATCTAACCTTGACTTGAGGGAATTAGGAACCCTCGGACTATTTGCAATGTGAAATTCATGTGAGTGGCGTATATGTGAGGTGACGAGTAATTATGCGCCACCAATTTATCTGGTTTCCCTATTTCTCCCATTTTTCTCATAATGCCTCTTTCCCTGTCTTAATTGTTACATACTCTACTTGTGTTCCCATGCCTAATTTCTACGTGTTATACATTGTTCCCTCCGGTTAATGATATTAGTTCTTCCATAGTTTCATTATCTCATGTTATTTGCTTAAGCTGGTTTACCAGTACCTTTCTGTTGTAGATTCTGTATTAGTCTCGCTGCGTAGCATTACTTATGTGTATTTTCATGGTGTACAAGTTTCCTATTTGTTTCGATTTGGAGTTTAAGTATTGTGAAGGGTTTCTATGATTTAAATTGTGAAATCTCGGTACATACTGAGTAATTAATATTGATATGGTGGGATTGGGTAGCACGCTGCAACAGGATGAATTAAGGTGATATATTGAGGTGGGAATAAGGGTGAATTTATATTATACGGTGGGAACGGGTTGCACGCTGCAAAAGGTATAATAAGGGTGGATTGTTTCGTGGAATAAGGATGAACTATGATTGTGTTATTGTGATATGGTGGGATTGGGTTGCGCGCCGCAACAACCTATCTGTTTATGTTTCGCTGAGTTGTGTTATCCTTACGGTATTCTCTTTTGTACTTAAGGATCGGTAATTTTTGAACACTGTTGATATATCTCTGGGAGTTGTTGTATTTTTTGTAATTTACTGTTTTCTTCTATTCTGCATTTCCTATTCTGCTTTTATTATATATGTATTGCGTACAGGTTGTAGTGTGAGTGACCCGCCTTAGCCTCATCACTACTTCGTCGAGGTTAGGCTCGGCGCTTACCAGTACATGGGGTCGGTTGTACTGATACTTCACTCTACACTTCTTGTGCAGATTTTGGTGTTGGTCTGAGTTGATCGTGAGGTTAGCTGCTGGATTCATCCGACAGGAAACCCAAGGTAGATCTGTCGATGTCTACAGACCCTGGAGTCCCCTTCTAGCCATTGCATTTTACTGTCACTTTCCTTTCAAAAACAATTTTATTTCTTTGAGACATTTACTTGTAGAAAGATCTTAAAAGTTCGTGAATTGTGACTCCAGATCCGGGTAGTAGTTTATATATATTGAGGCTATTATATATTTCCGCACTCATTATAAACTCGTTATAGCTTATTTGCTGTTATTTACTGAATTGTATAAGAAGTGGCTTAATGATTCTATAACGTTGGCTTGCCTAGCAAGTGAAATGTTAGGCGCCATCACAGTCCCGATGGTGGAATTTTGGGTCGTGACACTTTGTCTGCAGCAGACTAGACCAGAGCCAGAATGAGACCTATCTCCCGATCCCTCGGGCATTTCTAGTTGATTCGATCATAGCTGGGTACCCTATCAATGTGGGTGACGTGATGTCGGCCAACATCTCAATCATTGCTCGGTAGGATGACTCGTCCTACCTGTATCCCAACACTATTATAGAGTATCTCACGGATGCGAGGGTAGAGCCGAAGGAGTATGATACAAAGGTGCTGCCGAAGAAACCTTTCTCATGGTACTCACTTATGGATGCGAACAACCCAAGGTCAGCCGTCTACCACCACAGGCTAGTCTGATGAGCTAGCGGCGGTAGTTGCGGAGGCAGTTGATGTTCCATCTACTTTGGTCGAGCCTTCCTCTAGTTCCGCAGTTATGACTACACCATTATCCACAACCACTTCTGCAGCTCTTGCCACACTCTCTACTTCGGCTTAGAAGCCGATGCCAATGCTTACTGCTCCACTTTCTGCATTACGAGTCTCCCAGACATTGGCGAGCCTTAACAACTGGATGTAGACAACTATTGTAAAGATGTCTGACCTATCCAGTACTGTTGCAGCACAGTAAAAGACACAGGTACCTCAAATTTCCCCGACAGTTGAGGAGACATTGAAGAAGCTCCTAGAGAACCAGAACACCATCATGGCTACCTTGGTACATCACGGGTCAGTGATCGAAGAGTTAGGAAAAGAAGTAAAGAAGATGAGAAAGTCCTAGGCTAGTAAGAAGTTTAGGCTAGTAAGAAGTTAGTGGACAAGCTCCGAAGGCAGGTAACCAAGCTTGTTGCGGCCGGAGATATCCCTTTTGATATGTTAATTGACCCACACCCTCCAGGCCCAGATCCTGCAGCATCATCAGCACCGGTAGTACCAGCCGGTTAGTCTGAGGAGCCAAACTCTGCTGCCAACACTACCGAGGCAGTGCGCCAGATGTTCACTAACCTAGTCACACCCAGAGGTGAGGATGATGAGATCCGGTTAGATGAGAATAAGGGTGGTGACATTGTTGGAGACACAGAGATGTCCAAGGAGCCATATGGAGTTTTGTTTACTCTTTTCCCTTTTTTACTCTTATTTTGTTAATCATTGGGGATAATTCTTATTTTTATTCAGGGGGTGGAGTGTATTTTGATGATATTTGGTACATTCTGAGACAATTGGCCTGTAAAAAATTGATATTATTTTCTTTCTGTTTCTAATTCTATATATATTCTTTCTTTTTCTCTCATTATGTATATTCAGTAGTTGTTTTTGGTTTATTAGCTTCTTTATTTTTGTTCCATTATTAGTTCTTAGTTTGAGTTAGTAGGTTTTTGTTTGTTTTAGTATCTTTTATTTATGTTGTTGTAGATAATAATCCTTTGGTTTTCTTAATGCCACGGTTCTTTCCAGATGTAGTTTTTGTGTTAACCGGGTGACTCGTCCCAATGATGGATGGCGTGATAATCTTCTTAAGGTAATAAGTCTGTTTTTTGTCTTTAGGTAATAATAGTAGTAGTAATAAATAAAAATACCTAATTAAGTCATGCTCGAAGAGTCAAACATGCTTCATTTAGTGCCAACACACTTAACTATGTGCTTATGGTTAGAAACAAAGTTTTGAAAGAAATAACTCTAATTAGTGACTTTGTGACTCTTGTGTTGACTTTAGCAACCATCGAGTGGTTTACTTAAACCATAGTGATTTTCAATCTTTAATGTGATCGTTGTGGGCCCTCGAGTCATATCCTTTTCAACAATCCAATTGTGTGAGGGGTGAGATACTTTGTTTCTAGTCCAAGTACCCGTGCGAAAGGTCGAGAACTAGCCCCGAATGTGTTTCAAGTCGAAATCCTAAGTTTTGCTTGGCCTTTCTCATTTGATAACCATGTTATAAGCCTTGACCCATTTTGTCGTGACCCTCTCTTGGCACCCGAACTTTCCTTAACACTCTTGTGAAACAATTGGCTAAAAACATAAGTTTGGGGGAGAGAAAAGGAAATTGAAATAGGTATCAAGGCACAAAAAGAGAAAAGAAATGATGAGAAGGAAAGGCAAGAAAAGAAAAGAACAAAAAGAAAAATGCAAAAAAGTTAATAAGTGGAAGGTTTGAAGGGATTCAAAGAGAGGTAATGATCCCAAACATGGAGAAGTCAAAGAGAGAGAAACTAAATGTAATGATCAAGAAAGAGTCATGTTGAGTCTCTCTAGTTCCCCAAGGAAAAGAAAGTGCCTCAAAGAATTGGCAAAGTGTGAGCCGAGAATTAAAAAATGGAGTGCTTAAGGAAAGGTGTAACCACTCAACCATATTGTATCCAACCCTAATTCAAAAAGCCTTCATTACATCCCAACAGAAGTCCTATTTGATCTCGAGCCGAGTGAGCTTACATTAGTGGCGATCTATATGAGGGGCAAGCCTATGGTACTTGAAGTTGTACCTGCGAGATTCTCTTGACAGAGATGAGTGAACCTTTCATAAATCTTTGGATTAAGTGCTAAATTTATTAAGCGCCAGGCAACTGCAAAGTAGAGGAAGAGTTTGGAATCCACCATGACCTACATGATAGAGAAAGAGTCCTTGATGAGTAAAGTCAACTTTTGATGCTAAAATGACACTCTAGAACTATATGTGCACAAATGTTTAACTTGTTGCCTTGCTGATAATACATAATAGTAGTGTGGGCAATTGTTGGTCCCAACTGATGTGTGGATGGATTAAATTCGAGTCGCTGAAATGACCCTTAACTCTTGGAGATGGGAACTAAATTGTTTGCTTGAGGACAAGCAAAGACTTAAGTTTGGGGGAGTTGATAAGTGAGAAATGTGACTACTTATTAGCGCCTTTTAACTTTTGTTTTAGTCTAAAAGCATTGAGTTGTGAAACCGGAAGTAATGAAATTGTACAAAATTGTAGGAATGCTGAAAGTTGGGCTCCCAAGAGGAAATCTAACTCAAAAAGGAGTACTCTAAGCACAAGGCAATAAAGGGGCACATAAGCATAAAATGTGCGGTCCGCAAAAGTAATTGCAGACCGAAAATTTCCATCTGCGGAAGCAACCAAAGAGGAAAACTCCGCAGATAATTTTGCAAATTGCGGACCGCACAATTCAAAAGCTGTGCTAGGATTCAAGATCAGAGAGTACGCAAATTTTCAAGTTCAGGACCTCAGTGAATTGCGGACCACACAATATTTGTGCGGCCGTAGCATTGTGCGGCCGCAAAACTCCTACTCCTATCATATGAAGAAATATGCGGACCGCAAATGGAATTGTGCGGCCGTAGAACCTCCCGAGGGGTATTTTTGTCCGATATTTTTATCCTTCTCTAAATAGATGAGTTTCACAAAATTAGGTCAAGTTTGAACATCAACAATTATTGTAGCCATTTTTCTTTGCTATTTTTGGAAGTTTACTTTGCTTTGGTGTATGTTACAATAGATTTAATCATTTTAAGCTTTCATTATGAGTTTAGTAGTCTTTCTTCTTCATTTTGTTCAATCCCAAGTATGAGTAGCTAGATTTTTACTAGGGTTGTAACCCAACCTTAGTGTGTAATCCTTATGGATATTTAATGTAGTGCTTGTTTATGATTGGGTATTTATTATTTATCTTAGTTCATGCTTTAATTAGAGGAATTCATGGTTGCAAACATTAGTCCATGCCTATTTGACTTAGTCTCTTCTTGAGAAAGAGAGACCTAGTCTAGGATAACTTGGCTAACAAGGAATTGGGTCAATTGAGAGATTGATTTACCCAATTAAAGGGTTCAACCTAGAGATAGTAATAACCCAACTTGAGCTATTATCAACAGTTTTATGATACCCATTTGGTCTTGAGAAAGCCAAATTGGGTAAAACCACTCTTTGGCCGAGAGGTATTGAGTGGGTAATTTTGAGTTGATAGCTATAATACACCCCAATCAACAGAACAAGCATTAAAGTATATATCCCATTAGGAAAACACCTAGGTAATTGTTACAGCCCTAGGTTTTTTATCAATTTGGAAAAACCCCAAAAACAATTATTTCTAGTCTTCTTTCTTTATTTTGCAATCAATAGAGTAAAAATTAAAAATAGAAAACCAATCTTTTTGTGGAAGTGCAATCTCGATAATTCAATCATTCACATTGAAATATATACCCCTAACTCCCATCTTAGCTCTTTATGGATTAGACCCCGACTCTTAGTTGGGTTTCTATAATTACAAACGATCGTTGCATACCTCTTTTGAGGTATGCATTTGGACGCGATCAACCACCTCATATCTCGTCAATTAATACAATACCATTTTGTAAATAACATACACCACATCATCTCCCATTGAATATAGCACGTCAGTGCGTCCATCACCAGGGTAAATAAAAATGGACTGAGAGTTGATCCCTGGTGCGACCCCATTATAACTTGAAAGTGTTCCGAGTGCCCTCCTACAATTATCGCCCGAGTCTTAGCTCCATCAAATATGCCCTTAATCACCCTAATATATGCAATAGGTACACCTCTAACCTCCAAACATCTCCATAGAACCTCCTTCGGGACTTTATCGTAAGCTTTTTGTAAGTTGATGAACACCATATGTAAGTCTCTCTTTCTTTTCCTATACTTTTCCACCAATATCCTAATAAAGTGAATGACTTTTATAGCTGAATGTCCCGGCACAATCCGAACTGGTTCTCGAAAATAAACATACCATTCAAGTTATAATTGGTTGTGATGAACCATATCATGATGGCGTATATTTTCAATGAGAAATTAAAACAATTACGATAGAGTTTATGATTTTCTAGACTTAATTCAAGAAATAAAATTAAATACTTATGTAGGACTCAATGTTCAAGGAAGACTTCGGAGAGGGTATTGGAGACAAATAGATAATTGTTTTCTCATATTTCTTAGCTAGGGTAGTTTCTAGAGGATCAATCTTAGTCTCCATTGTTAGAGAAGAAATACAATTTCATTAAGCTTTTGACGTCAAGATTTAGCATATATTATGTGACACCATCTCACTGTCCAGTCTGACCTACTATTTTGCATATGTCCGTTTTTGGTAATCTGTATCAAGCCATAGTTAGTTAACTCAACTAACTATCTAAAAAATAAGAAAACTACCTATTCCTCTATTTTCCATCCTTGGAAATTTAAAACAAACAAGACTGGAAATAACTCCTAGTTCTAACAGATGATCTAGTACTACACAAATAGGTTATCGCCTTTGCAATGGTGATCCAATCTTTAATCTTTTTCTCAAAGATCCTTTGGTTCCATTTTATCCAAATATATTGCACTGTTTCAATATATATGTAACGACCCGGTCGGTCATTTTGAGAGTAATAGCCCCGATCCCCTATTTACTGCATAACCAATATCTATTTCTGCTATTGTGACTTACCGGGAGGTTTCGTTTTGGTTTTTCGAGTGTTGTGGGACACTTAGTCATTAAGATTTGGACCATAGTCAAAACTATATGAAGACAATTCCAGAATGGAATTCTGTTGGTTCCGTTAGCTATGTTAGGTGATTTTGGACTTAGGGGCGTGTCCGGATTGTGTTTTGGAGGTCCGTAGCTTATTTAGGCTTGAAATGGCGAAAGTCAAATATTTGGAGATTTTGACTGGTAGTGGACTTTTTGATATCGGGGTCGAACTTCGATTCCGGAAGTTGGAGTAGGTCTGTAATGTTGAATGGGACTTGTGTGCATAATTTGAGGTCATTCAGATTAGATTTGATATGTTTCAACATCGTTTGTAGAATTTAGAAATTGCAAAGTTTATTAGGCTTGAATCCATGCATAATACATGTTTTTTATGTTATTCGACATGATTTGAAAGCTCAACTAACTTTGTATGGTGTTTTATGATTGGTTCGTATGTTTGGTTGAGGTCCCGGGGGACTCGGGCGTGTTTCAGATGCTCAACGGGTCATTTTTGGACTTAGGGAGTGGGCAGATTTTCTTGTGTTATTGCAAACATTTTTCTTCATCGCATTCGCGAGGGAGATCTCGCGATCGCGTAGGTCATCTGAGAGGTCAGCTAAAAATTGCTCTTCGCTTTTGCAAAGATTAAGATGCGATCGGGTAAGGTTATCAGGCAGTGCACCGCGAACAAGTGGGCTAGGCCGCGCTCGCGAAGAAAAAGGGAGACAACACTGGAGTTTAAGTGTTACTCTTCGCGTCACGTGAGGAAAATTGTGATCGCGTAGGTATAAGAAGCTAGTACATCGCATTCGCGTGGATTAAATTTTTAAGGGAGCGAAGTTGTTCTTCGCGATCATGGGGCTTTTCCGCGATCGCGATTAAGGAATCACTGGGCAGTGCTTAAACGTTCCAAAAACGGGTGTTTTGCCATTTTATCAAAAACTTGAGTTGGAAGCTCGGATTTGGACGAGAGTTTGAGGGAGTTTTAGAGATATCGATTGGTAATGATTCTACACTCCATTATGGTTATATTCCACTAATCTATCATTAATTTCCTTTTTAGTTTCGGATTTTGGGGTTGAAATTGGGAGAAAAATGGAAGAACTTCTTCAACAAAGATTTCGAGTCTTGAAAGGGGATTTGTGGTCGGATTTAATTAATTTTTATATGGCTAGACTCGTGAGTGAATAGGTGTTCGTATTTTGTGACTTTTACCCTATTTCGAGATGTGGGCCCCACGAGCGATCTTTGAGTTAATTTCGGAATTTTTGTTAAGAGTTGATTTCATTAATTAGATGAGTCTATTATGGTTGTATTTATGATATGTAATTCCTTTTGGCTAGATTTGGGCCATTCGGAGCCGGATATTCGTGGAAAAGGCATTGTGACCGATTGATTGAGCATGGTTCTAGGCATGTGGTTTGCCTAACTTTGTGTGGGGAAAATTCCCTTAAGATTTGGAACTATTGTAAAATGTGAGCACCGTATACGTGAGGTCACGAGTACGTAAACGGGATAGTTGTGGAAAAACCTAATTTTCTTACTGAGCAGCAACCTGTTTTCCTTTTATTTTGAGTTATATCATTTTAATGAGTATTAATCTATTTTAATTCTTAATTGAGTTATTGAATATGTCAAGCTATCCTGTTTAGTCTAATACAACATGTTTACATGTCTTAATTGCTAATGTGAACTCTGTGCAACATGCTTAGTGAATTGTCTGCTTCTTCCCTGATTGGTACTTAGTATAAATCGTAAGATTTCGTGATGTAGTTGTATTTCTATTGTTTGAGATGCATATTTACTTTGGGACTACAGAATGGTATTCCGGGAGATCCCCCTGTACTGCATATTTACTTTGGGACTACGAAACGGTATTCCGGGAGATCCCCCTGTACTGCATATTTACTTTGGGACTACGGAACGGTATTTTGGGAGATCCCCCTGTCTTGCATATTTACTTTGGCACAACGGAACGGTATTTTTGGAGATCCCCCTACACATTTATGTTCGGGGCTACGAGACGGTATCTCGGGAGATCCCTTATTGTATTTCTGTGTATTGAGCTGTTACCTTCTATAAATTCCTTCTTGTTAAATTTCAGTCTTTATTTTACTGTGATATTTCATTTTTCCTTGCTTTATTATCATATTCCAGTAGGGCCCGGACTGGACCTCGTTACTACTCTACCGAGGTTAGGCTTGGCACTTACTGGTACCGATTGTAGTGTACTCATGCTAGTTTTCTGCACATGTTTTGTGTGCAAATTCAGGTACTTCTTATTAGCCCCGCTACTAGCTGAGAGTGCTTGCTGTTGTACGGAGACTTCAAGGTATATCTTCTGCTTCCGTAGACCTCGGAGTCCCCCTCTATTCCCTCCTATGTCATTTACCTTCCTTACTTTTGTTATTAGACTCTGTGTATAGAGATACTAGTTTCCTTCTATAGCTGGTGACTTACGATGTTCCGGGTTTTGGGATTACTGTGTATGTTGAACAGTTAGTTGTTTAATTTATGTTTTTATTTTATTATTCCGCAAATGTTAGACTTACTTATGCATAGAGACTAGGTTCTATCACGACATCATACGGAGGGAAATTGGGTCGTGACAAGTTGGTATCAGAGCTCTAGGTTCATAGGGGTCTTGAGTCACATGCCGGTTTATTAAAGTCTTGCGAATCGGTACGGAGAGGTCTGTACTTATCTAAGGGAGGCTATGGAACTGTTATGAAAATTTCACTACTTTGATTCTTTGTCGTGCGAAAATTGTTGACTTCAAAAATTCTAAACTTTTGTATTCTATTCTCACAGATGGTGAGGACACGTAGAAGCGTATCTGATGACCAGGCACCCGCACCCCTGCTAGAGCCGCGAGAGGCTGGGGCCGGGGTAGAGGCTGAGGACGTCCACGTGGTGCAGCCAGAGCACCCGCACGAGCTGCAACAGAGGAGCCCCCAGTAGCTCCAGCTGGAGGGCAGACACCTGAGGCACATGTTCCTGCACCAGCCCTCCAGGAGACTCTAGCCCAGTTTCTGAGCATGTTCAGCACCTTAGCTCAGGCTGGTTTGATTCCACTTGCTCCAGCCACATCTCAGGCCGGGGGAGGAGCACAGACTCCCATTGCCGGTACTCCAAGAAAGTGGGTTCAGGTTGACCAGGTTCCAGAGATTGTACCAATGCAACCGGTAGCTCTAGCTCAGCCCGACGTTAAGGCAGCAGCTTCTGAGGCGGAGCAGCTCAGACTTGAGAGGTACAAGAAATACCACCCACCTACCTTCAGTGGATTGGTTATAGATGATGCTTCGGGTTTTCTGTAGGAGTGTCATTGTATTCTCCGTACTATGGGTATAGAGGAGATGAGTGGGGTTTCTTTTACTACATTCCAGCTTAGAGAAGCATCATATAAGTGGTGGCGTGCTTATGAGTTTGAGTGTTACTCTTCGCGGGCGCGTGAGGACAATTACGATCACGTAGGTGTAGGCAGCTAGTGCATTACGTTCGCGTGAGGTGTTACGCATTCGCGTGGAGTAAATGTCTGAGGGAAAGAAGTTGTTCTTCGCGATCGCGAGGCTTTTTCCGCGATCACGATTAAGGAATCACTAGGCAGTGCTTAAACATTCCAAAAACGGGGGTTTTGCCATTTTATCAAAAACTGTAGTTGGGAGCTCGAATTTGGACGAGATTTAGAGGGAGTTTCAGAGATATCGATTGGGTAATGATTCTACACTCCATTTTGGTTATATTCCACTAATCTATCATTAATTGCCTTTTTAATTTCGGATTTTGGGGTTGAAATTAGGAGAAAAATGGAAGACCTTCTTCAACAAAGATTTTGAGTTTTGAAGGGGGATTTGTGGTCGGATTTGAGTAATTTTTATATGGTTAGACTCATGAGTGAATGGTGTTCGTATTTTGTGACTTTTACTCGATTCCGAGACGTGGTCCCCACGGGCGATCTTTGAGTTAATTTCGGAATTTTTGTTAAAGTGTTGATTTTATTAATTAGATGAGTCTATTATGGTTGTATGTATGATATGTAATTGCTTTTGGCTAGATTTGAGCCATTCGGAGCCGGATATTCGTGGGAAAGGCATTGTGACTGATTGATTGAGCTTGGTTCGCGGTAAGTGGCTTACCTAACTTTGTGTGGGGGAAATCCCCTTAAGATTTGGAACTGTTGTGATATGTGAGCGTCGTGTACGTAAAGTGACGAGTACGTACACGAAATAGTTATGGAAAAACCAAATTTTCTTGCTGAGCAGCAACCTATTTTCCTTTTATTTTGAGTTATACCATTTTAATGAGTATTAATCTATTTGCATTCTTAATTGAGTTATTCAATATGTCAAGCTATCCTGTTTAGTCTAATACAACATGTCTACATGTCTTAATTGCTTATGTGAACTCTGTGCAGCATGCTTAGTGAATTTTCTGCTTCTTCCCTGACTGGTACTTAGTTTAAATCGTAAGATTTTGTGATATAGTTGTATTTCAATTATTTGCGCTGCATATTTACTTTGGGACTACGGAACAATATTCCGGGAGATCCCCTTGTACTTTATATTTACTGTGGGACTACGGAACGGTATTCCAAGAGATTCCCCTATACTGCATATTTACTTTGGGACTACGGAATGGTATTCCGGGATATCACCTTGTACTGCATATTTACTTTGGGACTACGGAATGGTATTCCGGGATATCACCTTGTACTGCATATTTACTTTGGGACTACAGAACTGTATCCCGGTAGATCCTTTTGTCTTGCATATTTACTTTGGGACTACAGAATGGTATTTCGGGAGATCCCCCTGCACATTTATGTTTGGGGCTATGAGACGGTATCTCGGGAGATCCCCTGTTGTATTTCTGTGTATTGAGTTGTTACCTTCTATAAATTCCTTCTTGTTAAATTTCAGTCTTCATTTTACTGTGCTATTTCATTTTTGCCTTGGTTTATTATAATATTCCAGTAGGGCCCGGACCTGACCTCGTCACCACTCTACCGAGGTTAGGCTTGGCACTTACTGGTACCGATTGTTGTGTACTCATGCTAGTTTTCTGCACATGTTTTGTGTGTAGATTGAGGTACTTCTTATCAGCCCCGCTACTAGCTGAGAGTGCTTGCTGATGTACGGAGACTTCAAGGTATATCTTCCGCGTCTGTTGACCTCGGAGTCCCCCTCTATTCCCTCATATGTCATTTACCTTCCTTACTTTTGTTATTAGACTTTGGTGTATAGAGATACTAGTTTCCTTCTATAGCTGGTGACTTATGATGTTTCGGGTTTTAGGATTACTGTGTATGTTGAACAATTAGTTGTTTAATTTATGTTTTCATTTTATTATTCCGCAAATGTTAGACTTACCTATTCATAGAGACTAGGTTCTATCACGACATCATACGGAGGGAAAATTGGGTCGTGACAAGTTGGTATCGGAGCTCTAGGTTCATAGGTATCGTAAGTCACAAGCCGGCTTATTAGACTCTTGCGAATCGGTACGGAGACGTCTGTACTTATCTAAGGGAGGCTATGGAATTGTTAGGAAAATTTCACTACTTTGATTCCTTGTCGTGCGAAAATTGTTGACTTCAAAATTCTAAACTTCTGTATTCTATTCTCTCACAGATGGTGAGGACACGTAGAAGCAGATCTGATGACCAAGCACCCGCGCCCCCTACTAGAGCCGCGAGAGGCTGGGGCTGGGGTAGAGGCCGAGGACATCCACGTGGTGCAGCCAGAGCACCCGCACGAGTTGCAACAGAGGAGACCCCAGTAGCTCCAACTGGAGGGCAGACACCTAAGGCACATGTTCCTGCACCACCCCTCCAGGAGACTCTAGCCAAGTTTCTGAGCATGTTTAGCACCTTAGCTCAGGCTGGTTTGATTCCACTTGCTCCAGCCACATCTCAGGCCGGGGGAGGAGCACAGACTCCCATTGTCGGTACTCCAGAGAAGTGAGTTTAGGTTGACCAGGTTCCAGAGATTGTACCAATGCAACCGGTAGCTCTAGCTCAGCCCGACGTTAAGGCAGCAGCTTCTGAGGCAGAGCAGCTCAGACTTGAGAGGTACAAGAAATACCACCCACCTACCTTCAGTGGATTGGTTATAGTTGATGCTTCGGGTTTTCTGTAGGAGTGTCATTGTATTCTCCGTACTATGGGTATAGAGGAGATGAGTAGGGTTTCTTTTACTACATTCCAGCTTAGAGAAGCATCATATAAGTGGTGGCGTGCTTATGAGTTGAGTAGTCCGGCTGAGGCAGCTTCACTTGCATGGACTCAGTTCCCGGACATGTTTTTGAGAGAGTATGTCCATCGGAGCCTCAGGGACCCATGGCGAGCAGAGTTTGAGCATCTACGCCATGGTGCTATGACTGTGTCAGAGTATGCGGTTCGCTTCAGTGATTTGGCCCGACATGCACCGGCCTAGGTTGCCATAGTTCGAGAGAGGGTTCGACGGTTTATTGAGGGACTCCACCCCAGTATCCAAATTAGTATGGCTAGGGAGTTGGAGATGGATATTTCTTATCAGCAGGTTGTGAGTATCGCCAGGAGATTAGAGGGAATGCTTGCCCGAGATAGAGAGGAGAGGGAGGCCAAGAGGTCTCGAGAGACTGGTTATTATTCTGGAGCTCGTGTCCCAACAGCTCTATATGGTAGGGGTTATGTGAGTCACCCCATTCATTCAGTTATTCCAGCCGCCAGTGGTATTATGGTCCCTTCTAGGCCCCAGGAGCCTTATTATGCGCCGCCAGTATCTAGTGTGCTTCCTGCACGGGGCGTTTATAGTGGCCAGTCTAGCAGATCTGGCCAAAGCCAGTCACAACAGCCACGCCCTCCCAGAGATTATTTTGAGTGTGGCGACACTCACCATATGGTGAGGGGTTAACCCAGATTTAAGAGGGATGCACCTCCACAGACTTCTCAGCCATAGCGTGCCCCACCGGGTCCTCAGGTCATGATTACAACACCAGCTGCCACCCCACCTACTCAGCCAGCCTGAGGTGGAGGTCGGGGAGGTAGAGGTCTCCCTAGAGGGGGAGGCCAGGCCAGATATTATGCCCTTCCTACTCGTACAGAGGCAGTTGTTTTTGATTCTGTCATTACAGGTATTGTTCCAGTCTGTCATAGAGATGCGTCGGTATTATTTGGCCCAGGCTCTACATATTCCTATGTGTCCTCCTATTTTGCCCCGTATTTGGGCGTATCATGGGATTCTTTGAGTTCCCCTTTTTATGTGTCTACTCCTATGGGAGATTTTCTTGTTATGGACCACGTATATCGGTCGTGTTTGATTGCTCTTAGTGGTTTTGAGACCAGAGCCGATTTATTATTGCTCAGCATGGTGGATTTTGATATTATTTTTGGCATGGACTGGTTGTCGCCCCATTATGCTATTCTTGATTGTCATGCCAAAACCGTGACGGTGGCTATGCCAGGTTTACCGCGATTAGAGTGGAGAGGTACCTTAGAGTATACTTCCAGCAGAGTTATTTCATTTCTTAAAGCTCAACGAATGATTGAGAAGGGGTATGACGCGTATCTAGCTTATATGAGAGATGTCAGTATTAATACCCCTACAGTTGAGTCAGTTCCAGTAGTAAGGGAGTTTCCATATGTATTTCCAACTGATCTTCCGGGCATGCCGCCCGACAAAGATATTGATTTTGGCATCGATTTGTTGCCGGGCACTCAGCCCATCTCTATTCCTCCATATCGTATGGCTCCTCCTGAATTGAAGGAGTTAAATGAGCAGTTACAGCAGTTGCTTGATAAGGGCTTCATTCGGCCCAGTGTGTCACCTTGGGGTGCTCCTGTCTTATTTGTGAAGAAGAAGGATGGTTCTATGCGGATGTGTATTGATTACCGCCAGTTGAACAAAGTCACAGTGAAGAACAGGTGTTCATTGCCTCGTATTGATGACTAATTTGATCAGTTATAGGGTGCCAGATTGTTTTCCAAGATTTATGTTTAGGATATCATCAGTTGAAGATTTGGGAGCCAGATATCCCGAAGACTGCTTTCAGGACCAGATATAGTCACTATGAGTTTCTTGTTATGTCTTTTGGGCTGACCAATGCCCTAGCAGCTTCTATGCACTTGATGCACAGTATGTTCCGGCCTTATCTTGACTCGTTCATCATTGTGTTTATTGACGACATTTTGGTGTACTCCCAGACTCGGGAAGATCATGAGCAGCACCTGAGGATTGCGCTTCAGACCTTGAGAGAAAAGAAGTTATATGCAAAAAATTTAAAATGTGAATTTTGGCTAGACTCAGTGGAATTCTTGGGACATATAGTATCGAGTGATGGAATCCAGGTGGATCCGAAGAAGATTGAAGTAGTGCAGAGTTGGCCCAGACCATCCTCAGCTATGGAGATTCAGAGTTTTCTTGGTTTGGCGGGGTATTACCGTCAGTTCGTTGAGGGAGTCTTATCTATTGCAGCACCTTTGACCAGGCTGACCCAGAAGGATGCTCCACTCAGGTAGACAGAGGAATGTGAGGAGAGATTTCAGAAGCTCAAGACAGCTTTGACT
Source organism: Nicotiana otophora (assembly GCA_000715115.1). Classification (NCBI taxonomy): domain Eukaryota; kingdom Viridiplantae; phylum Streptophyta; class Magnoliopsida; order Solanales; family Solanaceae; genus Nicotiana; species Nicotiana otophora. The sequence continues at coordinate 107,163 of AWOL01S0014075.1, forward strand.
ACAGCCCCAGTATTGGTATTGCCTACAGGTTCGGGGTCTTATACTGTATATTGTGATGCATTGCGGATTGGTCTCGGTGCCGTGTTGATGCATGACCGTAGGGTGATTGCCTACGCATCCAGACAACTGAAGGTGCATGAAAAGAACTATCATGTCCACGACCTTGAGCTAGCAGCCATTGTTCATGCCTTGAAGATTTGGATGCACTATTTGTACGGTGTCCCTTGTGAGATCTATACCGATCACCAGAGTTTGCAGCATATGTTCAAGCAGAAGGATCTTAATTTGCATCAGAGGAGGTGGTTAAAGCTGCTTAAGGATTATGACATCACCATTTTGTACCATCCTGGGAAGGCTAATATGGTGGCCAATGCTTTGAGTCGCCGGACAGAGAGTTTGGGGACTTAGCATATCTACCGGCAGCAGAGATACCCATGGCATTGGATGTTCAGGCCTTAGCCAGCTAGTTTGTGAGATTGGATATTTTTTAGCCGAGTCGAGTATTGGCTTGTGTAGTCTCTCAGTCTTCTCTTTATGATCGTATCAGGGAGCGTCAGTATGATGACCCCCATCTTCTTGTCCTTAAGGACACGGTCCAGCACGATGATGCTAAAGAGGTCACTATTGGAGATGATAGTGCATTGAGGATGTAGGGCAGGCTATGTGTGCCCAATGTAGATGGTTTGTGTGAGTTTATTCTCCGGTAGGCTCACAGTTCGCGGTACTCTATTCATCCGGGTGCCGCAAATATGTATCAAGACTTGAAACAACATTTCTAGTAAAGGAGGATGAAGAAGGACATAGTAGAGTATGTGGCCCGATGTCTAAATTGCCAGTAGGTGAAGTATGAGCATTACGGCCAGGTGGTTTGCTTCAAAGGTTGGAGATTCCAGAATGAAAATGGGAGCAGATCACTATGGATTTTGTTGTTGGACTCCCACGGACTCAGCTTTGATGCAGTTTGGGTGATTGTGGATAGGCTGACCAAGTCTTCTCATTTCAATCCTGTGATGACTACCTATTCTTCCGAGTAGCTAGCTCGAATCTACATTCGTAAGATCGTTAGGCTTCATGGCGTACCAGTATTTATCATCTCTGACCGGGCTACGCAATTTACATCACGGTTTTGGAGAGCTGTACAACATGAGTTGGGTACTCGGGTTGAGTTGAGCACAACATTTCACCCTCATACGGACGGACAGTCCGAGCACACAATTTAGATACTGAAGGATATGTCCCGTGCTTGTGTGATAGATTTTGGGGGTGCTTAGGACCAGTTCTTTCCAATTGTGGAGTTTTCTTACAATAAATGTTATCAGTCCAGCATTCAGATGGCACCATATGAGGCTCTGTATGGTTAGCGGTGTCAGTCCCCAGTGGATTGTTCAAGCCGGGCGAGGCCAGATTATTGGATACGGACTTGGTTCAGGATTCCTTGGAAAAGGTTAAGGTGATTCAGGATAGAATTCGCACAGCCCAGTCCAGACAAAAGAGTTACGCGGACCGAAAGATTCACGATGTTGCATTCATGGTTGGAGAGCAAATCTTGCTCCGGGTTTTGCCTATGAATGGCGTTAGGATATTCGGAAAAAGGGACAAGCTGAGCCCAAGGTTTATTGTCCCCTTTGAGGTGTTGCGGCGAGTTGGGGAGGTTGCTTATGAGCTTGCCTTACCTCCCAGCCTAGCAGGAGTTCATCCGGTATTTCATGTTTCGATGCTCTGGAGGTATCATGGTGATCCGTCTTATGTGTTGGATTTCAGCTCAGTCCAGTTGGACAAGGATCTATCCTACGTTGAGGAGACAATGGCTATTTTGGACAGGTAGGTTCGGAAGCTGAGGTCAAAGAACATTGCATCAGTAAAGGTTCAGTGGCGGGGCCAGCCAGTCGAGGAGGCGACTTGGGAGACCGAGTAGGATATGTGCAGCCGTTATCCTCATCTTTTCACCACTTCAGGTACGTCTCTATGCTCGTTCGAGGATGAACGATTGTTTTAAGGGGGGGATGTAACAACCCGACCAGTTGTTTTGAGAATAATAACCCTGATCCCCTATTTACTGCTTCTCCAATATCTATTTCTGCTATTGTGACTTGACGGGAGGTTTCGTTTTGGTTTTTGGAGTGTTTTATGACACTTAGTCCCTAAATGGAGGTTTAAGCCTTAAGATTTGGACCGCAATCAGAACTATGTGAAGATGACTTCAGAATGGAATTTTGTCGGTTCCGTTAGCTCCGTTAGGTGATTTTGGACTTAGGGGCGTGACCGGATTGTCTTTTGGAGGTCCGTAGCTTATTTGGGCTTGAAATGGCAAAAGTCAAATTATTGAAGATTTTGACCGGTAGTGAACATTTTGATATCAGGGTGGGATTCCGATTCCGGAAGTTGGAGTAGGTCCATAGTGTTGAATAGGACTTGTGTGCACAATTTGAGGTCATTTGGATGAGATTTGATATGTCTCGACGTCGTTTGTAGAATTTAGACATTTCAAAGTTCATTAGGCTTGAATCCGTGCATAATCTGTGTTTTTGATGTTGTTCGACGTGATTTGAAGGCGACTAAGTTCGTATGGTATTTTAGGATTGGTTGGTATGTTTGGTTGAGGTCCCGGGGGCCTCGGGCATGTTTCGGATGCTCAACGGGTCATTTTTGGACTTAGGGAGTTGGCAGATTTTTTGGTGTTTTTGCAGACATTTTTCTTCATCGCGTTTGCGAGGGAGATCTCGCGATCGCGTAGGTCATCTTAGAGGTCAGCTAAAAATTGCTCTTCGCATTCGTGAAGATGAAGACGCGATCGCGTAAGGTTATCAGGCAGTGCACCGCGAACGCATGGGTTAGGCAGCAGTGGAGTTTGAGTGTTACTCTTCGCGGGCGCGTGAGGACAATTGCGATCGCGTAGGTGTGGGCAGCTAGTGCATCACGTTCGCGTGAGGCGTTACACGTTCGCGTGGAGTAAATTTCTGAGGGAACGAAGTTGTTCTTCGCGATCGCGAGGCTTTTTCCGCGATCACGATTAAGGAATCACTAGGCAGTGCTTAAACATTCCAAAAACGGGGGATTTGCCATTTTATCAAAAACTTGAGTTGGGAGCTCGGATTTGGATGAGATTTTGAGGGATTTTCAGAGATATCGATTGGGTAATGATTCTACACTCCATTTTGGTTATATTCCACTAATCTATCATTAATTTCCTTTTTAATTTCGGATTTTGGGGTTGAAATTAGGAGAAAAATGGAAGACCTTCTTCAACAAAGATTTCAGGTTTTGAAGGGGATTTGTGGTCGTATTTGAGTAATTTTTATATAGTTAGACTCATGAGTGAATGGTGTTCGTATTTTGTGACTTTTACTCGATTCTGAGATGTGGGCCCCACGGGCGATCTTTGAGTTAATTTCGAAATTTTTGTTAAAGTGTTGATTTCATTAATTAGATGAGTCTATTATGGTTGTATATATGATATGTAATTACTTTTGGCTAGATTTGGGCCATTCGGAGACGGATATTCGTGGAAAAAGCATTGTGACTGATTAATTGAGCTTGGTTCGCGGTAAGTGGCTTACCTAACTTTGTGTGGAGGAAATCCCCTTAAGATTTGGAACTATTGTGATATGTAAGCGCCGTGTACATAAGGTGACGAGTACATACACGGGATAGTTATGGAAAAACAACTTTTCTTGCTGAGCAGCAACCTGTTTTCATTTTATTTTGAGTTATACCATTTTAATGAGTATTAATCTATTTTCATTCTTAATTGAGTTACTCCAATATGTGAATCTATCATGTTTAGTCTAATACAGCATGTCTACGTGTCTTAATTGCTTATGTGAACTCTGTGCAGCATGCTTAGTGAATTTTCTGCTTCTTCCTTGACTGGTACTTAGTTTAAATCGTAAGATTTTGCGATGTAGTTGTATTTCTATTGTTTGTGATGCATATTTACTTTGCGACTACGGAACAGTATTCCGGGAGATCCCTTTGTACTTCATATTTACTTTGGGACTACAGAACGGTATTCCAGGAGATCCCCCTATACTGCATATTTACTTTGGGACTACGGAACGGTATTCCGGGAGATCCCCCTGTACTGCATATTTACTTTGGGACTACGGAACTGTATTCCGGTAGATCCCCATGTCTTGCATATTTACTTTGGGACTACGGAACGGTATTCCGGGAGATCCCCCTGCACATTTATGTTTGGGGCTACGAGACGGTATCTCGGGAGATCCCCTGTTGTATTTCTGTGTATTGAGTTGTTACCTTCTATAAATTCCTTCTTGTTAAATTTCAGTCTTCATTTTACTGCGATATTTCATTTTTGCCTTGGTTTATTATCATATTCCGGTAGGGCCCGGACCTGACCTCGTCACTACTTTACCAAGGTTAGGCTTGGCACTTACTGGGTACCGATTGTAGTGTACTACTCTTCTGCACATGTTTTGTGTGCAGATTCGGGTACTTCTTATCAGCCTCGCTACTAACTGAAAGTGCTTGCTGTTGTACGGAGATTTCAAGGTATATCTGTCATGTTCGCAGACCTCAGAGTCCCTCTCTATTCCTTCCAATGTCATTTACCTTCCTTACTTCTGTTATTAGACTCTGGTGTATAGAGATACTAGTTTCCTTTTGTAGCTGGAGACTTACGATGTTCTGGGTATTGGGATTACTGTGTATTATGAATAGTTAATTGTTTAATTTATGTTTTTATTTCATTATTCCATAAAAGTTAGGCTTACCTAGTCATTGAGATTAGGTGCCGTCACGACATCATATAGAGGGAACATTGGGTCGTGACAATATAGCTGCTTGAAAACCTAGGCCGTTGTTGACTTCACCTTGGCATTCTCAATAGTCCATTGTTTATATTGGATCCATGCAGTTGGAAAAGTTATATTCTTCTTTTCCCATAACAGAACCATGTCCCATATCTTCCTTGAGAGTCTACATCGGACGAAGAGGTATTCATTTGTATCATTGTGTTCTTGGCATAGGCTACCCTTTAGTTCCACATTGAGTCCCCATTTTACTAGTCTATCTGCGGTAAGTAGTCTTTCATGCAAGTGAAGCCACAGAGTTAATCGTGCTCTGGGTCTACTATCATTGTAGAACATTAGGCATTTCCATGGTATTCTTGGTAGGTCTCCTAGGAGCTGCAAATAGGTCTGCTTAATCAAGCTTTTCCCTGATGAAGATTGATCGAGTAGTTGCATCATGATAGTTCCTGCATCAAAAATCTTCCTAACCATCTACCATGCACATTGTCGCACCTTCATACTAGCAAACTACTGCCTCTTAATGTAATATGAATCCATTGGATCAATAACCTGTCAGTTTTGTATGCGAAGTCCCAACAAGTTTTCACTACAACTGCTATATTCCATAACCGTAAGTTCATAAGGTTGAGTCCACCTGCAGACTTAGGGGGAGAAAACCTTTTCCCAAGCAATCAAAGCCTTCTTATTTATAGTGTTGACACCTGACCAAACATAATTGCTATAATATGCATCAATGATATCTAGTACCTTGGCAGGGATCATGAAGAGTTGTGACCAATAGGCTTGGAGGCCACATATGACTAATTTGACTGGTTGAATCCTCCCAACATAGGAGAATTTTCTAGTAGTCCATGAGGAGATTATTTTGACGATCTTCTGAATAAGAGGATGTCATTATGTTGTGGTCAGCTTCTTAGTTAATAGAGGAATACCCAAGTATTTGAATGGTAGTTCCCTATAGGTGTATCCCACCAGTTGTAAATTTTTTTTATCACTCCTCCACAATATAATGAACTTTTGCCTAGGTTAGCTTGTAAACCTGAGACATAGGAAAATTTATGAAAACAGTGATGAAGGTGATATACAGACTCCACATCTCCATGAGCAAAGAGTAAGAGGTTATCTCCAAAGGATAGATGTGTAATCCCCAGCTTAGCACATTTGGGGTGAAATTTGAAGGCCTTCTCATCTTTCAAATTGTGCAGTTTCCTGCGAAGATACTCCATTACTATGGAAAAAAGTATAAGGGACATGGGATCCCTTTGTCTCGGGCGCCTTCCAACGATAAATGGTTCAGTTAGCTCACTATTGATTAAGATAAAGTAGTTCACTGTTTTAAGACATTCGTTAATCCAATCAATGAATTTTCTAGGAAAAGCAAATTCCTCCAGAACCTGTTCCAGATAGCACCATTCAATGGTGTTATAAGCTTTTTGAATATCAATTGTGATCATACACCTAGGAGACACATGCTTCCTAATATAAGCCTGGACTAGCTCATGAGCCAAGATGATGTTATCTGCTATTTTCCTCCCTGGTATGAAGCATGCTTCTACTTCACAGATAATGTCAGGCATGACTTTTTGTAATCTTGATGCTAAGAATTTTGAAATAATTTTATATAGAACAGCGCAACAGGTAATTGGTCTATATTCTTTCACTGTGAGAGGATTCTCAGACTTAGGGATCAATATGAGTGAAGTGCAATTAAGAGCTCTGTGTAGCTTCCCTGTGGTGAAGAATGCTAAAGGATCCAGGTTTACCTCTTCCTTGATTATATGCCAGGTCTTTTTGAAAAATGACTATTACACCCATCAACCCCAGGTACCTTGCCATCACTAATCGAGCATAGGCTGTCATAAATCTCAGCAATGTTAACAACTAACAACCTCACACAATGTCAATTGTTGTTGATGAGTTAACTTTTGTCCTTTCTGTATGATCAACCTGTTTATAGCATGTAATTCCTTGGATGACGTCCCCATTAGGCTTCTGTAAAAGGTGATGAATTCATCTTTTATAGCCTTTGGATCAGTGATCTTATTTCCTGCTAGTGTATTCAGTTCTATTATTTATTTCTGGACTGTTCTCTGCTTAATTACTGCTGTGAAGTACTTGGTATTGGAATCACCCAATTTGATCCATCTAATTCTAGATTTTTGTCTCATCACACTCTCCTCTATTAAAGACCATTTTTCGAGATTTGAGCTGTCACTTTCTCTTTTATCATCAGTTCATCTATACACTGCTGAGCTATTTATTTCTGTACAAGTTTCAGTTGTTGTCTAGTGATGTCAATCTTCTATGAGATGTAGCTAAATTCTTCTTTATTGAGCTTCTTGCACAAAGGTTTCAAGGCCTTCAGCTTCATCCATATATTCTTCATGGGGTTATTATCCAACTATTTTTGTCACACCTCCTTGACAAGTGATTCAAACTCACTATGTACGTTCAGTCCAAATGTTAAAGAACCTGAAAGGAGTCTTGGGTGATTTGGTTGTAGATTTCATTAACCGTTTTTGCATATGTCATTAACTCTTTTTTCTTCTAATAATGATGGCGATTATACCTCACCTATTTTATCGGGTATTTACTACAACTTTCACCATCATAAGTATTCGATAACTTTGCTGGTTAAGGTTTGGGGTATTGACACTTTTAACCCGTGCCAGAAACTATTTACATCTGGTAACCGAAAAAGTATATAAAACTTATATAATATTTGTATATAACATACAATATATATATATATATATATATATATATTTACTATTATTTTGAGAGCGATTATACAATGTCATTTTTCCTATAAATTTTGTTTAAAAAAACTTTAGAATTCTATGTCAAAATTTGCAATTAAAATTTAAAAAATTTGACTTTTAAAATTGGAAAAGTTCATTTTCTTGGGAAGGATTGAATTTATGTTACTGTAAATTATCTAAGCCTATTTGTGTAAAAGATTTGTACACTATTAGTACACAGTAATAAACATACACCTAGATTTGCCTTTAATATGTGGAGTGGTGGGGGTTTCGCGGCAGCTATATGAAAAGTCAGTTTCCTACCCCCACAGCCAACAGGATGGAAACCTAATCAATCCAGCGTTTATATGTCATTCTTGTCTCTCTTTCCCATCTTCCGGTCTCCGAGGGGTCGTTAACTTTATGATCAATAAGTTACTGAAATTATAATTGTGAAGATTTTAATTCACTAGTTTAAAAATAAGATATACACATACGATAATACACATATATTGATAACTAGTGGTTTAAGTTTAATATCGTACGTGTCCCTTCGACTCTATGCCACATTGAGAAGAGCTCGGTTGGTACAGAGACAGAGCCATGATTTGAAGGTTTATGAGTTCAGAATTATTGTTCTTCTAAGCTACTTGATTCAAAATTAATAATTTGTGTACAATTTAATTAATATTTTAAGCAAATATAGTATTTGGACTAAAACTATTCGGTTCGGCTGCTCCGCCACTTGTCAGCAGTCAAGGTGAAAGTTGAATAACTAAAGTCTGACTCCATGTTAAGCTAGTGCATGTGCTCTTCTGCAAATCTGTGCTATCACTAACAGTACTCTCTGCTATTATCCCAGCTGAGTGTTTTCCCTGAGTTTTAGAGACTCATGCAACAGAGAAAAACAAAGATGAGAGTGAAACACAGTGGTCACTGCCTTTTCTACTGTTTATCGTTGAATTTTCTTGTAAAAATGCATTGAAATAACATAAATTTCAAAAGCAAAAAATTACGAAACTGTTTAAAGTCTAGGAACTTTTGGCATATAAACATGAAAATATATATGCTAGGTCACCAAATTCTTAATTATTGAACAAAGTCATAGTATAAATTATTTATATTACACTCAAAATGTTAAAAGGAATTTCCAAATTATATAGCGTGCTTGGATCACATGGGACACACAAGCTAACATATGAAATGTGAATTGCGCGAACCCGTACCTACCTGTTGGTGTTTCAATTTATACGAGGAACTTAAAGAAAAAAATTAATAAATTTAAACATTGTAAATTTTAAAATTTATAATGTGAATGTATTTGTGTGATTATAACCTATAAGACTTTTAAAACTTATGATTTTAAATATGTTATAATATTTGTAAGATTTTAAAATTTTTCATTAAGTTTAAAATAAATGTTTAAATTTATAATATTTATATTATAAATAGGGAAAATACATAAGTTGCACCTTGTACTTGCCCCGAAAAGTTAGTTTCAGAATCAACCTTTAAGGGCGTTCTAATACCATCCTATTCTTATCAATAGTGAAATTAATATCTCCTTCAAAGATGAGGTGACAGAGAAAGTGGGTTCACGTCACTCAAAGCGAGTGGGAAGATGAAAAATATTAAAAGCTGCTTAAATTATATAGATGTCATTTCTTTATTGGTTATTACATTTATTTACACTTAATTAGTTGTATTTAATGTAATACTAACCCTTTTTAAAAAAATCCTTTTTTCTTTTTTATTTTCCCCGTTTTCTTCTCCTCTCTTTCTTTCTTTCCTGCATTGAATCATTATATGTCCTTAATTGTGTTGCACCTTTGTTAAAGTGATTTACTTGTAATTCCTACTTAGCTTAGTTAGAAGTATTCTGTAGGAAACTTTTTGTAAAACCATAAGCCTTGTGTTTGTGTCTTTGTTAGAGTTAGTCGAGTTGTAAGCTTTGTAATAGAGTTATTACAAAGGGGCTTGTAATAGAGTTATTACAAGTTAGTGAGGGATTAAGAGGTTAATTCTTAGGTTGCAATAGTTTGTAATCTGAAGTTTGCTCTGACTGAAGTTGAAATCCTACGAGTGTAGGTCGTGATTTTTAATCCCGTGAGCTGGGAGTTTTCCACGTAAAACTCTATTGTGTTATTTACTTGCTGGTATGTGTGTGTGTGTATGTGTGTGTGTGTGTGTGTGTGTGTGTGTGTGTGTTCTGTGG
>AWOL01S0014075.1:120506-136217 GCA_000715115.1 Nicotiana otophora
TTGGACAACTCCACCTGCAACTGAATCATATGTGGAAAACAAGTCCCTGCTAGGACACATATGATATGAACAACCGGAATCTAAAATTCACTCATTGTTAGATTTGAAACTATTATTAGTTGCTAAAAAAATAGTTCCCTCAGTCTCATCAGCAGCTACACTTGCTTCGGCAGTGTCAGTATTTTTGTGCTCATTTTTCCTTTCCTTATGCTTTTTTTTTATTTTTCAGTTTATAACATTCAGAGATACTGTGACCTTTCTTATGACAATAGCGACACTCTAAATTATTGTATTTGAATATGGAGTCGGATTTGCCCCTAACAAACAAGCCAACTTCCTCTTTAGTTCCACTAGCTTCCCTAGTAATATCACTATCTATCTGTTCTTTTGATTTTAAGATAGATTTAATATCCTTATAAGAGATATTATCATTTGCATAAAGCATAGTATCTCTTATATGCTTAAAAGATGGGGGTAGAGAATAAAGCAGTAACACGGCTTGATCTTCATCTTTAAATTCAGCATCTATATTACTTAAATCCATAAGAATGGAATCAAAGGTGTCAAGATGAGAGAGAATAGAGGTACTTTCACCCATGAAAATTGTATAAAGCTTTTGCTTTAGGTAAAGTCTATTTTCCACCGTCTTCTTCATATATAAAGTTTTCAATTTTTCTCACATGGCTTTGGCTGTGGTTTCTATAAAAACTTCACGTAAAACCTCATTTGAGAGATTTAAGATGATACCTGATTTTGCATTTTTATCAATGATGGCAAACTTTTCGTCCGTCATTTTATCTAGCTTATTCTCCTTTCCTTGCAATGCTAAGTCTAAGCCATCCAGAATTAGGATAGCTTCCATCTTTAATTGCCATATTGCGAAGTTTGCACTTCGGTCAAATTTCTCAACATAGGTCTTTGTTAGAGTCATTCTGGCTATTGAAACTAACCCGGTTAGATCCGGCTCTGATACCAATTTGTTAGGATTAGTAATTCGGGTAGTGCGAAATTTAGCCAAACAATGTTATAATGACAATAACAAAGACAATGCAAGTTGATAACAACGACAATTAAAGCATATAAAGAAGACACCAATTTAACGTGGTTCGGTCAGTGTAACCTACATCCACAAGCGGAGAGGAGCAATTTCAATATAACAATAAGAGTATAAAATAGAGTACAAAATTAGAGTAAACACTCTAATTAATCCCAAATTTCCTAAGAGAATAATCTCACAAGATTACTCCAAAGAAAGGGTTCACACAAGTGCTTCCCAACACTAACTCTCATACAAAACACTCTTAATAAAGGAGAAAAAGAAGAAACAAGAAATGAAGACTCAAGTCTTGTTGGTATGTCTAAAATGAACCGATGGTCTTCCTTTTCATTGGCAAAAAAGTTTTGGCCTCTTAGGTGTAAAAGAAGAGATACAACTTGTGCAAATAATGTCCACCACATAATGCAATATTTTTGGGTCCCAAAGAATATTGTCAACAAAGTCTACACTTTGTAAAAATACTTATACTTACGAGAGATGGACTCCATTAGCCAAAATATTGACCATAATTACAGCACTTCTAGGAAATTATTGACCAAAAATTAGTAGTACTGCCTTTTTGTTACGGTAAACTTGGGCAGGGTAAAACATGTCTTATTTGTAGGAATATGAATTGTTACTTTGCCCAAACCGGCTGGGGCGGATCTAATTAATGTGTCGTTACGAGTTCACGTGAATTCAATATTTTTTGTCCGAATCTCGTATATATACTAAAATATCGACTAAGTATCTATAAATATTTGATAGTAAACTTAATTATTATTGTAATATTAACTTGATATATTATCAAAATTCATAAACTTCAAAGACTAAAAATTCTTATTCATTTTTGTGGTAAGCATGACATATTGGATAGTAACTGCTAATGTACTTGGCAATAAAGTTAGTTGATGAGATATCCCACGATGTCGACAGAGTTCCAATCCTATTTATTTCTTAAAGATTCTTAAATAAATGTACATCTCATCTTTTGGTTGTACAATAAATCACCCAGATGCCCGACATGCAAAGTGATAAGGGGAACATTAATATTAGTATTATGTTCTGTACATATATGAAAAGGAGAAATAATTTGTGCAACAACTTTGAAATCGTTTTAGAGGAGAGGTGGATTTGAAGTTAATGAGTTTAAAATTCTAATTTTTTTTTTTAAGTTATCGAGTTTTAAATTAAGAATTTGTATATATATAATAAATTTTTTAAGACAAATATAAAGTTTGGACCAAAATTATTGGGTTTAGCTAAGTTCGTACCATACACATGTGCTTCGCCCTTGCTTAGTGCAATTGACCTTTTCTTTTTAAATTATCAATAGTATCTGTGACCAATTGGTCCTATTAATCTGAATATATTGGTAATGCGTAGGATTCATTAACTAAAAAGAAAATGCCTCTACCACGAGTTACTCAAAATATTATCTTTGGTTTATTTTTGTTGATTACATGTTAATGTGATCATAGATTTAAATAACTTCCTTTAAGGAAAGAGGACACCCATTTTTCTTTTTTGAAGAGACTGTTTCATTACTTTGGGTAAAACCGTGTATTCTCATCCTCTATGTTTTCGAATATTTACTATAATAACTAATAAGTCTGAAGGTGTAAGTTATTCAATCTTTGCATTGGTGCCTACATTTACTAAGTAGTGCAAGAGACATCACTTTACTCAACTTGAATGTACAAATACAGTAACTACTGATCTTACAAGTGTAAAAGAATTTTCATTTTTGTTATTGTAATATGGCCAAATTTTCATGACTTTTGCCATGACATAATATTCATTATAACAAAATTTGTGGATCATGACATTTTTCATGACATAGTATCCACTATTAGGCCAAGGATTTCTTGCTATAAATAGAGGAGCTTCTCCTCATTTGCAAACACACCAATTCAAGAGCTTTTTACTCTTGTCTTTCTTTCTCCTCCTTTATTTCATTATAGAGCATTTTGTAAGAGAGTGATTGTTGGGAAACACTTGTGTGAACCTTTTCTTTGGAGTGATCTTGTGAGGTTATTCTCTTGGGGTATTTGGGACTAATTAGAGTATTTACTCTAATTTTATACTCTCTTTTGTACTCTTGTTGTTATAATAAAATTGCTCCTCTCTGCTTGTGCACGTAAGTCACCTTGACCGAACTACGTTAAATTTGTGTCTTCTTTATTTTTTTAATTGCCATTATTATCAATCTGCATTGTCTTTGTTATTGTCATTATAGCATTGTTTGGCTAAATTTCGCACTACCCGATTTTCCGATCTTAACAAATTGGTATCAGAGCCAGATCTAACCGGGTCAGTTTAAATAGCCAAAATGACTCTAACAAAGTCTTATTTTGAGAAATTTGACCGAAGTACAAAACTTCGGAATGTGACAATTAAAAATAGAAGCTATGGATTTAATGACGGGCGAGGAGTTTGCCGTCATAGACAAAAAGGCAAAAACAGATATTATTTTAAATATTTCAAATGAGGTTTTGTGTAAAGTTGCAGCAGAAAGCTCAGCCAAAGGCATATGGAAAAAGCTTAAAACCCTATATATGAAAAGAACAGTAGAAAACAGGCTTTACCTAAAGCAAAAACTCTATACTTTTCGTATGGCTGAAGGTACCTCTATACTTACACATCTTGATACTTTTGATTCTCTTCTTATGGATTTAAGTAGCATAGATGCTAAAATCAAAGATGAGGATCAGGCTGTGTTATTGCTTGTTTCCTTACCCCAGTCGTTTAAACATATAAAAGATATTATGCTTTATGGAAAGGATAATATCTCTTATAAGGATATCAAATCTATTTTGAAATCAAAAGAACAAATAGATAGAGATATTACTGGGGAAACTACTAGGAACCAAGGGGAAGGCTTATTCATAAGAGGTAGATCCAATAAGAAAGATCCAAATAGTGAGAAACCTAAATCAAGGTCAAAATCCAGATACAGAAATGTCATGTGCAAATATTGTCATAAGAAAGGTCACATTATTTCTGAATATTTTAAATTGAAAAATAAAGAAAAGCATACAGAAAAGAAAAAATAAGTACAAATATACTGACATTGCGGAAGCAAGTGTAGCTGATGATGAGACTGAGAAAATTATTTTTTAGCAACTAATAATAGTTTCAAATCTAACAATGAGTGCATTTTAGATTCGGGTTGCTCTTATCATATGTGTCCCAATCGGAATTTATTTACCACATATGAATTATTGGAGGTGGAGTTATCTTGATGGGCAACAATCCTGCCTGCAAAGTTATTGGAAAAGGTACAGTCCAAATCAAAATGCACGATGGTGTGGTGAGAACTTTCACAGATGTTAGACATTTTCCAGACTTGAAGAAAAATCTCATCTCTTTGGGCACTCTAGAATCTCTTGGGTGCAAGTACACAGGTGAAGGTGGAGTTCTGAAAATTTCTCATGGTGCTCTTGTGATCATGAAAGCACGCAGATCAGGTACGTTGTATACTCTTTTGGGATCTACTGTTCCAGGTTTTGCTGCAGTTTCAATATCAGATAAATCAGATTCTAATATCACCAAATTGTGGCATATACGATTGGGGCATATCAGTGAAAAAGGTCTTTCCATCCTCAGCAAAAAGAGATCTCTTATGTGGCCAAAGTACTAGAAATATGGAGTTCTGTGAATATTGTATGTTCGGAAAGCAGAAAAGAGTGAGCTTCAGATCTCCAGTGATTCAAAGAACAAAAGGTACTTTAGATTACTTTCATTCAGATCTTTGTGGTCCTTCATGTACCCCATCAAAAGGTGGTGCCAGGTATATGTTAACTTTCATTGATGATTATTCAAGGAAAGTTTGGGTTTATTTCCTGAAAAATAAAAGTGATGTCTTCTTAAATTTCAAACAATAGAAAGTTTTGATTGAGAAGCAAACAGGAAAAGATGTTAAGCGGCTTAGAAGAGATAATGGCTTGGAATTATGTAATGATGAATTCAACAAATTTTACCAGAATGGAGGAATTGCTCGACACTGTACTGTGAGAATGACACCTCAGCAAAATGGTGTGGCAGAAATGATGAATAGTACTCTTTTGGAAAGGGCTCATTGCATGATTTCAAATGTTGGGTTGACAAATGCTTTTGGGGCAGAAGCTATCTCTACAGCTTGTTATATTGTCAACCGAGCTCCTTCTGCACCTTTGAACTTTAAGACTTTAGAAGAAATGTGGTCAGGTACTCCTGCTAATTATTCTGATTTAAAGATATTTGATTGCCCTGCATACATGCATGTAAATGATGGAAAGTTAGAGCCAAGGGCTAAAAAGTGCATTTTCCTTGGGTATGCATCTGGGTTAAAGGATACCGACTATGGTATCCTGATCCCACGACACCAAAATTTATAATTAGTAGAGATGTAACCTTTGATGAATCCTTCATGTTACATTCTAGAAAAGAGTCTTCTAGTTCTTGTAATACAGATAAAGGAAAGCATACACAGAACTAGGTGGAAATTGAGATTGGCATTCCTTCCGAGCCAAGCTCATCAACGTTGGAGCAAAATACAGTTGAAACTCCTGAAGTTGAGACAAAAGCTGAAATTCCTGAAGTTGAGACTCCTGAAGATGAACCAAAAGAAGAGGAGTATTCTATAGCCAAACATAGACCAAGAAGAAAAGGTAAACAACCATTAAGGTTTGGAGATTATGTTGCATTTGATTTTTTAGTTGCATAGGAAACTGAAGAAATTGGATAACCATCAAAATATTGGTGTTGCCTCAGCCAAATGGCTAATTGCAATGAATGAAGAAATTGAGTCTCTCCACAAGAATGGTAGTTGGTCTCTTGTGAAGCCACCATCAGGAAAAAGAATTGTTGATTGCAAATGGGTCTTCAAGAAAAAGGATGGCATTCCAAGGGTTGAAGATGTAAGGTATAAGGCACGATTAGTTGCAAAGGGATGTAGTCCAGGTACAAGGAGTTGTTTTTAATGATATTTTCTCATCTGTTGTTAAACATAGCTCTATTCGTGTCTTGCTTGCCTTCGTTGTCATGTATGATTTGGAATTAGAACAACTTAATGTTACGATAGCTTTCTTACATGGCGAACTTGAGGAACAAATATACATGCATCAACCCGAAGGATTTGAAATTGAAGGAAAAGAAGATCATATTTTCTTGCTGAAGAAATCCTTGTACGGATTAAAGCAGTCTCCAAGACAATGGTATAAAAGGTTTGATTCCTTTATGTTGGGTCATGGTTATTCGAGGAGCATGTGCGATAGTTATGTTTACTTCCGGAAGTTAAATGATGGTTCATTTGTGTACCTATTATTATATGTTGATGACATGTTCATTGATGCTAAAGATTTAACAAAAATTCACAATTTGAAAAGTCAGCTGAAAAGTGAATTTGAGATGAAATATTTGGGAGCACCTAAGAAAATCCTTGGTATGGAGATCAAAAGAGATCGAAAAGCCAACAGGCTATTTCTGACCCAGAAGAAGTACTTGGAGAAAGTCTTGGAGAGGTTTGGCATGAAAGATGCTAAACCAGTTAGCACCCCTTTTGCCGCTCATTTTTAGTTATCAGATGCTCAGTCCCCACAGTTAGAGGAAGAAGAGAGGTACATGTCACATGTTCCTTATTCCAGTGCAGTCGGCAGTATTATGTATGCAATGGTTTGTACACGTTCAGACATTTCACAAGCAGTGAGCGTGGTAAGAGGATATATGGCTTGCCCTGGTAAAGCACATTGGCAGGCTGTGAAATAGATTCTCAGATACTTGCGAGGTACTTCAAACACAAGTTTGGAGTTTGGGAGAAATACTAACACTTTGGTTGGTTTTGTAGACTCAGATTATGCAGGCGATCTTGACAAAAGAAGATCATTGGCAGGCTATGTATTTTGCATTGGTGGTTGTTCTATTAGTTGGAAAGCTACATTACAATATGTAGTAGCTTTATCTACTACCGAAGTAGAATATATGGCAGTGACCGAGACAATCAAAGAATCCTTATGGTTGAAGGGTCTATTTGCGGAACTCAGTTCACACCAAGGTGGTCTTACCATTTTTTGTGATAGTCAAAGTGCCATTCACTTGACTAAAGATCAGATATATCATGGAAGGACGAAACACATTGATATAAAGTATCATTTCATCCGAAAAACCATTGCTGAAGGAAAAGGCTCTGTTCAGAAGATCAACAATAGAGACAATCCTGCTGATATGTTCATAAAATCTTTTCCAGTGTCCAAGTTCAAGCTTTGTCTGAACTTGATTGGAATTTATGAAGAATGATTTTGCCCATTTGAGGTTTTTGCGGAGAAGGTGGAGCAAATTTACTATATATAAGCGGAAATTAGGCCAAGGTAGAGATTTGTAATATGGCCAAATTTTCATGACATTTGCCATGACATAATATCTATTATTACAAAGAATTATGACATTTGCCATAACATAATATCCACTATTAGGACAAGGGTTTCTTGCTATAAATAGAGGAGCTTCTCCTCATTTTCAAACACACCAATTCAAGAGCTTTTCACTCTTGTCTTTCTTTCTCCTCCTTTATTTCATTATAGAGTATTTTGTAAGAGAATGAGTGTTGGAAACACTTGTGTGAACCCTTTTTTTGGAGTGATCTTGTGAGGTTATTCTCTTGGGGTATTTGGGACTAATTAAAGTATTTACTCTAATTTTGTACTCTCTTTTGTACTATTGGTATAGTAAAATTGCTCCTCTCCGCTTGTGGACGTAGGTCACCTTAACCGAATCACGTTAAATTTGTGTCTTCTTTATCTTCTTTAATTGCCATTATTATCAATCTGCATTGTCTTTGTTATTGTCATTATAACATTGTTTGGCTAAATTTCGCACTACCCGATTTCCCGATCCTAACAGTTATTATTTAAAAAAACATATCCTTTTAATAACTTTGATGGATTTAAGTTATAGATACTGGAAGTATATAAAATTTTTACACTATTAATATAGTTTAACATATAATAATATGTCAATTATCATTTCTAACTAATCACCCTCAATCGCTTTTTTTTAATCTTGTATTGGTCGTTCATTCTTTTGTTAACTCATAGTTAAAAGAGTTGATGGACATTTTCGGAGTTCGCTCATATCAAATTGTATAAACGCATAGTAAAAAAGACAGAAGAAAAAGAAGAAACAACAACTAACCCAAATAGACGTTCACTTAATCTCTTAAACCAAAAATAACTGGCAGATGTATAATATATAAAATTTATGTACAATATATGTAACGACCCGACCGGTCGTTTTGAGTATTTACGCTCCTTTCAACTATTCGAAGTATTGAATAGCTTGATATGATGTATTATGACCAGTGTGTATGGTCGGATTTAGTTTTCAAGTGTTTCAGGATTAGTTCGGATGAATGAAATTCATGTTGGAAGCTTAAATAAAAAGGGTTGACCGGAGTTTGACTTTTGTGCAAATGACTCCTGAATAGAGTTTTGATGGTTTCAATAGCTCCGTATGGTAATTCCGGGCTTAAGAGTGTGTCTTGATAGTTCGTAATTTAATTTGGTTTGAAATGGCGAAAGTAAGAAATTTAAGGTTTGGAAGTTTGACCTAAAGTTGACTTTTATGATATCGAGTCTGGATTGTGATTCCGAAAGTTTTAGTAGTTTCGTTATGTCATTTATGACTTTATGCAAAATTTGAGTTCATTCTGGATTGATTTGATATGTTTCGGCGCGAGATTTGGAAGTTGAAAGATTTAAAATTCATTAAGTTTGAATTGAGGTGTGATTCATCATTTCGATATTGTTATATGTGATTTGAGACCTCGAGTAGGTCCATAATATATTTTGGGACTTGTTGGTATGTTCGGGCGGGATCCTGAGGGGCTCGGGTGAGTCTTGGGGTGGTTTCATATCATTTCTAAGCCATTTTTAATTGCTGGTGTTTGGCTACAGAGGTGTACATTGCGATCGCGAATATTTGGTCGCGTTCGCGAACGGCACCTTGTGAATCGCGATCGCGGAATCGTTTTCGCAATCGCATAGAATAAAATATATGTTGCAGTGACCCAACTTTGGAAACTTATATCTTGCAATCTATAAGGAATTTGGAGATGATCCAAAAGTGAAAGTTATAGCCCTTGATGTCTAGTTTTCAGAAAGTCAAACCATTTATTATTTGTAGTTATGTACAAAACATTATCACCATTAAACTAGAAGCTATCTGAAAGAGTTGGGGAGTTTGTTCTTCGCGATCGCGATTGATATTACGTGATCAAGAAGGGCAATTTTGGGCTGGAAGATTTTGTGCCTCGCGATCGCGAAGAGTAAATGCCTGGACAGAAGCTATATTTCATGGTTTCGGCCATTTTAACATATTTGATGCTATGGAGCTAGGATTAAAGCGATAGTTTAGGCGATTTTCACCATATGGATTGGGATAAGTAATTCTAACTCAGTTTTGGTTACATTACATGAATATATTATTGTTTTCATCATTAAATTAGTGTTTTGGGTTGCAAATGATAGAAAATGTCATAGAATTTTATTGAGGATTTGAAGGCTGAGTTAGGATCAAATTTGAGTAATTTTGGTATGGTTGGACTCGTGGTTGAATGGGGGTTCAGATTTTATAATGTTTATCGAATTCCGAGATGTGGGCCCCACTGTTGACTTTTGGTTGACTTTTTGAGAGGAGTTGGAAATTTTTATATATTGTTTAATTGCAAGCATTGGAGTATATTTTGATTAATTTTCACGTTGTTTGGCTAGTTTCGAATTATTTGGCTTGGAATTGAGGAGATAGGAAGGCGTTCGGAGGTGGGTATGCGCGGAATAAAATTTTCGGAGTATTGTTTAGCTTGCTCGACAGCGGATTCGACTTGTTTGAGGTAAGTGTTTTGCGTAACTTTGTTGAGGGAAATTTTTTTATAATTGACATTGTTTGTTACGTGCGGGGGTGATACATATATGAGGTAACAAGCATATATGCATGTGCCGGGGGTAAACTATATGATTTATTGTGCTTTGTAGAATTATGTGAAACTCTTGTTTCATATCTTCTTTGACTTTTAGATTTCTATGAATATGCCATTAAATGCTAGAAACCCTGATTTGGCGTATTATTGAATGCTAAAATTGTTCGTTACTATACTTAATCACAAATACGACTCTACGATCGTTATTCTTGAGATTTTGAATTCTATACATGAGTTGAAGATCATTTTTGAAACTTGTTAAAATACTGGAATAATAAATTACTTGAAGTTTATTTTATTGTTATTGGCTTGAAAGCCGTGATTGATGTTCAATTTGGAATATTCGTTTAAACACTCTCCTTAATGTTATTTATTCTACCTACCTTTCTTATTAATGATATACATGTGCTTGGTAATGAAGAGTGTAAAGCACGAAGGGTGATGCCGTGTTATTTCATATACACTATCATGTGAGGGAGAGTGTAAAGCACGAAGGGAGATGTCATGCCATTTCAATTATATTATCATATGAGGAAAAGTATAAAGTACGAAGGGTGATACCGTGCCATTCATATACATTAATATGCACGAAGGATAATGTCGTGCCATTTTATTTACATTATCATGTGAGGATGAGAGTAAAAGCACGAAGGGTGATGTCATGCCATTATTTTTATATTATCATATGTTCATGGCACGTAGGGTGTTTCCGTGCAGGCGAGGACAAGAGACATACATTATATTATGATATCTTTTCGTTGTGTATACTTTCATGCCTTTATCTTGAGCTGTTATTGTGCATCTATGTTTTCTATTTGACTTGTAATCGTTGTTCTTTCTGTGTCCTCTACCCCAAGTGTTGCTGTGTTATCTATGCCTTCTATCCATTTAACTTGAAAATATTATAATTTTCTTCTTGTTTGTTATATTTGCATCGAAGCCTTCTACCATGCTAATTAGTGAAATTTATATTTTTCCTTCCTAATTGCTGTCATAATTTCTATGCCCCTTTTTCAAATCCTGTTTCTGTGGTCCATATGTACTGCTTTATTCAGTGTTGCTTCATGTGTGCCTCCCACTTTATTTCTTTTATTGTTATTGGTATTTCTCCCACCTAGTAATGTAACGACCCGACCGGTCGTTTTGAGCATTTACACTTTGCTCGGTAGTTTACGGATATGAGTAGCTCCTTATGATATATTTTGACTTGTGTAAATCGTCGGTTTTGGTTTTCAGGTTACTAGGGACTGATTTGGAAGAATGATTCTCAACTAGGGAGCTTTAAATTTGAAAGAGTTGACCAAGTTTGACTTTTTAGCATTTGACCTCGGATTGGAATTTTGATGGTTTCGTTAGCTCCGTTGGGTGATTTTGGAGTTAGGAGCGCGTCCGGATTGTGATTTGGAGATCCGAGGTTGAATTTGGCTCGAAATGGCGAAAGTTGAAATTTTAGAAAATTTAACAGGGAGTGAACTTTTTGATATCGGGGTCGGATTCTGATTTCGGAAGTGAGAACATGTCTATAATGTCAAATGTGACTTGTGTACAAAATTTGAGATCAATCGGACATGATTTGATAGGTTTCGACATCGGTTGGGGAAGTTTGAAGTTTCAAAGTTCATTGATTTCTAATTGAGGTGTGATTCATCGTTCCGATATTGTTATGTGTGTTTTGAGGCCTGGAGTAGGCCCGTGTTATGTTATGGGACTTGTTAGTATGTTTGGACGGGGTCCCGAGGGGCTGGGGCATGTTTCGGATTGATTTCAGATTATTTTTCTTCATTTTGGTACTGCTGTGTTCTGCTATTTTTCTGGTGTCTCAGTTCTTCATCGCGTTCGCGTGGCAAGTGTCGTGAATGCGCAGTGTCTTTTGATGGTAGTAGCAAATTGTTCTTTGCGATCGCGAAGTATGTCCCGCGTTCGCATAGAGTTGGGGCAAGTCTTCTTCACCTTCGCGCATGAAGGATCGCGCTCGCGTAGTGTTGAGGTTTGGCAACTGGAGCTGGGGAATCCTTCATCGCGGTCACATAATATGAGTCGCGTTTGCGAAGCTTTGGCAGCAGTGGTCATCGCGTTCGCGTGGGGTGCATCGCGAACGCGTAGAGCCTTTTGTGGCAGTGTGCATTTTGTTCATCGCGGATGCGATGGTTTTCCCGCGTTCGCGAAAGAGGACGTCTGGGCAGTGTATATAGTGCTCTGTTTCGAAGGTTTTAGAAAGTTTTACATTTTTGGAACTAGGGAGCTCGGATTGAGGCGATTCTTGAAGTAATATTTCACCATATGAATTGGGGTAAGTGTTCTCTACTCGGTTTTGGTTATATTTCATGAACCTATATTTGTTTTTGGTAATGGGATTGTGAATTTTAAAGAGAAAATTGGGGGTTTTGGCCTAAAATTCTATAATGTGAATTTTTGAGTTTTGAACATTGAATTGGAGTCGGATTTGAGAGAAACTAGTGTGGTTGGACTCGTAATTGAATGGGTTGTTGGATTTTGTAAATTTTGTAGGGTTTCGAGGTGCGGGCGAGGGTTGGGTTTTCTTGGCTGGTTTTGAGCTTTTTGATTCAAGATTTGATCTTTTTCGATCGGGATTGGTTTCTTTGGTATTTTTGGTTAGTTTCGAGCCGTTCATATGTCGGAACACGCGAGATAGCATCTTTGAAGCATCATTTGGCTTGCTCGGTATCGGTATTAGCTTATTGAGGTATAACTCTTCTAATCTTAGTGCTAAGGGTATAAAACCCCCGAAATACGTGTTATGCGATTGGTATAGAGGTGACACACATACTACGTGACGGGCGTGTGGGCGTGCACCATGTGAATTGGGACTCTTTTGTTTCTATGGCACTGTATAGTGGTAATACTTTGTTGATATCCGTATTTTCACCATGGGATAAAGTAATTAAGCTGTCAATCATGCTAGATATCATATTTGGGCATTATGCCAATATTGTTTGGACCCATAGTGGTCTTTTCTTACAGTCATCTCACAGATTTCATTGATATTTCATACTCAGTCATATTCATGCATTCATATCATATCTCAGTCTCAGTTGTTATTTGTTGATACATCAGATCATTGTTGTCGGGCTAGTGTCATGACATTGTGAGCCCGTGAGTGAGACTGGAGAGATTGATGACTGAGTGAGGCCAAGAGCCTGATTATGAGTGACAGTTATGGGATCGGGCTACACTCTGCAGCATGCTATATTGATTTATGCCTAGATCTGGCTTATGATAGCGCTTGGGCAGTAGGAGCCCCTCCGGAGTCTGTACACACCCCCAATTAGCGCGGTTGATTATATTGAGGTATGGGTCTTCCCTGGACATGGATCTTTTCCGAAACATTTATATACCTGGAGATGGATCTTCTCCATGGGGCCGGATTGGCCTTCCTCGGTGCTGAGTGACTGATGGTCAGTGATGTATATATTCCGGGATGGATCTTCCCTAGGCCGTATGGGCCATATACAGTACCGAGTGGTTGAGCATGATGAGTGAAAAGTGCGAGACAGTAAGATTGAGTACTCTGAGAGTGTGAGTACATGATTCATCTCTGGGATACATGGTATTGACATACACACATGACATACAGGCATAGAGATGCATTGTTCCTCATGATGTA
The DNA here is from genome assembly GCA_000715115.1 of Nicotiana otophora. Taxonomy (NCBI): domain Eukaryota; kingdom Viridiplantae; phylum Streptophyta; class Magnoliopsida; order Solanales; family Solanaceae; genus Nicotiana; species Nicotiana otophora. Next base: position 134,121 of record AWOL01S0014075.1, read on the forward strand.
CGGTATCCCGTCATTCATGACTTTTTACACATATTAATATACGGGCATAGAGAGGTATTTCGCACTTTCTATCTGGAAAGAAAATGAAATATTTTATTTATTATGTAAAGGATATTTGGAAAAATTACAGTTTTCAAACTTACTCGTATTTTTGTCATTTTCGGTAAAAGATTTGGGTTTTCACTAAGACACTTGAAAAGCATGACTATTTTGTGGAACTGTGAACGAGCTGAGCTATTTTACTTTTGAGATACATCTCTTATGACCTGTATTATGCTGTTATGAACTATTGTGGAATATTGGTATTTTACCCGACCTTGTGTTAGCTCATCACTACTTTCAACCTAAGGTTAGGCTTGTTACTTATTGAGTACATAGGGTTGGCTGTACTCATACTACACTTCTGCACCTTGCGTGCAGATATTGGCTGCTGATATTGCTGTGTTCAATGGGAGCAGGATTGAAGATGTACCTGCGTTCCAGCTGTAGCAGTCTCTTGTTCGTGGTAGCTTTAGATCTTTAAAACTTTGTTTATGTACTATTCAAATAGACTATGTATTTATTTTATTTGCCTCTTTATAAACTCTATTCTTAGAAGCTCATGATTTGTACTACCAGTTAATGAGGAAAGTATAAGGTTCATATAATTTCTTTACTAAATTGCTTTATTTATTGTTATTGCAATTGGTTAGTGGTTAACTGGCTTACCTATCGTGTGGGGTTAGGTGCCATCACGACTAGTTGGATTTTTGGTCGTGACAAGGTGGTATCAGAGCTCTAGGTTTATAGGTTATACAAGTTATGAGCAAGTGTCTAGTAGAGTCTTGCGGATCGGTATGATGACGTCCATACCTATCTTTGAGAGGCTACATTACATTTAGGATATACATCCCATCTTTCTTTCCTTATCATGCAACATTGATTTAGCTTGAAGCGTAACTCTTTGAATTCCATCCACACATTCGTATGTGCATGCGAGCACTTGGTATAAGTTGTGCATCGTCGTCTTGCGATTCTATGAATGAGATGCGAGATATGATTTTTGTGTACTGATGATGGGCCGGTCTGGAGGACTGGAGGCCAGGTTTTGACTATAGCTTGACCACGGAGATTTTGATTGTGTGAGCACATGCTTTTGGACTTATACGTCCGGTAGTATTCCTATGAGTGGAATTTGTGGCTCGATGAGCGGTGAAATGACTATGTGGTGAGTATGATATGACTGCGAGATGTGTTTGGATCGTTTGAATGTGATAAGAAGAGTTTACTTGAGAGGGAGCAAGGACTATGGGGTGTTTGATTTATGTCTTGATTTGGCATATAGTCCCGAGTTATGGGTGTGTTGAGGTGTTACACCCTATATTTTTATACGTAAAAATGCGTCGTAAGCAAACTAATGTAGGACCAAAAATGAGATAATATTTAAAAGTATATAAAGTAAGTTAATCATGTTACCTCTGAGGTTACAAATATTGAAGATCATGAACAACAAGTACAAAGAGGGTTAGGCAGTTCAGAAGCTAAAGCAATTGAAGAAAACAATGTTTTGTCGAAAGTCGACAAGTTGGGAATGTTATAACATGTACCTTTGGGGTAAGACTAGGGTGCTTAACATGATAAGGAGATTATGTTATGATTTATATTAGTCGTATGACATCCGTGTGTTATGTTTTAAAGTCAAGCGAGTTGTGGAACAAAAGTCGATGAAAGTCATCACAAGTTACATTCATAAGTTTTACTGAAACTTTGGATCAATTGTAACTGTAATTTTCTCCCAATATACTTAGAGTTATGGGATATTCCACCCATCAAATTAAAGATCTATGAGTCTAGTTTCCAACGCATTAAACCGTTTATACAACATCGGAGTAGAGAGATATGGGCATTTTTACGATACTGCGCAAGATGCTAGGTGACAAGTAGGTGTGTCACCTACTTGCTTAAATGAAAGCCCAAAAATGGGCCATTTCGGGTCATCCAAAGCGGCCTTTTAAAGGCCTATTTTATTCATATATTAGACTTAAAATAGAGCAAAATAATCAGACATAAGCTCTGCAAAACAAATCCTCCCACAAATTTCCCACAAACCCTAATTGA
>AWOL01S0014078.1:21927-35968 GCA_000715115.1 Nicotiana otophora
AACCATCCTTCTTCTTTACAAATAAGACAGGAGCACCCCAAGACGATACACTGGGCCGAATGAAACCCTTATCAAGCAACTCTTGTAACTGTTCTTTTAATTCTTTCAACTCTGGTGGGGCTATGCGGTATGGTGGAATATAAATAGGTTGAGTGCCCGATAACAAATCAATGCCAAAGTCAACATCCCTGTCGGGTGGCATACCCGGAAGATCCGCTGGAAATACATCAGGAAAATCCCTTACTACAAAAACTCACTATACAGTAGGAGTATCAATACTAACATCTCTCACATAGGCCAGATACGCATCACACCCCTTCTCAACTATTCGTTGAGCTTTAAGAAATGAAACAACCTTGCTAGGAACATGATCTGAGGTACCTCTCCACTCTAGCCACGGTAGACCTAGCATAGCCAATGTCACCGTCTTGGCGTAACAATCAAGAATAGCGTGATAGGGCCACTACCAGTCCATGCCTAAAATTATATCGAAATCCACCATACTGAGCAATAATAAATCAGCTCTGGCCTCAAAACCACTGATAACAATTAAACACGACCGATACACACGGTCTAAAATAATAGATTCACCCACGGGTGTAGATATATAAACAGAAGAACTCAAGAAAGCACGTGATACGCCCCAATACGGGGCAAAATAAGATGACATATAAGAATAAGTGGAGCCTGAATCAAATAAGACGGACGCATCTCTATGACAGACCGGAATAATACTCGTGATAACAGAATCAGATGCAACAACATTTGTCCTAGCAGGAAGGGCATAATGTTTGGCCTAGCTTGGCCTCCCCCTCTAGGGCGACCTCTACCTGCCCGGCCTCCACCTCTAGCTGGATGTGCAGGTGGATTGGCTACTGGTGCAGTAATCATGGCCTCAGAAGCCTGAGGACCCTGTGGAATAGGTGGGGCCTGAGAAATCCGTAGAGGTGCACCCCTCCTAAGTATGGGGAAATCCTTCATGATATGACAAGTGTCACCACACTCAAAATAAGCCCTCGGAGGACGTGGCTGCTGGGACTAGCTCGGGCCTGATCGACTAGATTGTCAGCTGAAAGCACCCCGTACAGGAGGTACAAAAGACACTGGTGGTGCATAATATAGAACTTGGGGTCTGGGAGTAGTCGGAATACCACTGGAAGCTGGAAGTTCTGAATGAATAGGAAGACTCACATAACCTCTACCATGACGGGCTGCAACTGGGGCACGAGAATTATTATATGTGCTAGAATCTCGGGGTCTCTTAGCTTCCCTCTCTTCCCTCTCCCGAGTCCACATACCTTCCAATATCCTAGAAATTGACACCACTTGTTGGTATGTGATGTCCATCTCTATCTCTCGGGCCATACTGTATCTGATACTAGGGTGAAGACCCTCAATAAATCTGTGAACCCGCTCTCAAACAGTAGCAACTAAGGCTGGTGCATGCCTAGCAAAATCACTGAATCAGACCTCATATTCTGACACGGTCATAGAACCTTGGTGCAACTTCTCAAACTCTGTGCGCCATGCATCTCTAAGACTCTGAGGAACATACTCCCTTAAGAACATATCTGAAAATTGAGTCCAAGTAAGTGAAGTTGTCTCAGTTGGACTATTCAACTCATATGCCTGCCACTACTGGTAGGCTGCTCCTCTAAACCGGAATGACGTGAAAGAAACCCCACTGGAATCCACAATACCCAAAGTATGAAGGATACAGTGACATTCCTCCAGAAAACCCTGAGCATCTTCTGAAGCTAAACCGCTGAAAGTGGGAGGGTGGTATTTCTTATACCTCTCGAGCCTGAGCTTATCCCCCTCTGAAACTGCCGTCCTAATCTCAGGCCGAACTGGACAACTGGCTGCACTGGAATAACCTCTGGGGCATGGTCAACTTGGGCATGTGGCTCTAGAGTACCGGCGGTGGGAGTTTGTGCTCCTCCCCCGGCCTGAGATGTGGCAGGAGCAAGTGGAATTAACCCTGCCTGAGCTAGAGTGCCAAACATGCTAAAAACCTGGGCAAGAGTCTCCTGAAATGCAGGAGTAGTAACAGGCGTCTTAGGTGCATGCTCTCTAACTGGAGCTACTGGTGGCTCTGGTGCAGTAGCTCGTGCAGGTGCTCTGGCTGCACCACGTAATCTTCCTCGGCCTCTAGCTCGGCCTCTGCCCCCGACCCCGGCCTCTTGCGGCTCCAACAGGGGGCACAGGTGTCTGATCATCAGATCCAGTTGTGCGTGTCCTCACCATATGTGAGAGAATAGAAAGGCAATTGTTTAGAACTTTGAAATCAACAAAGGCGCACGATAAGGAATCAAAGAAGTGAATATTTCCTGATAGTTTCATAGCCTCTCGAAGATAAGTAAAGACGTCTCCGTACCGATCCGTAAGACTCTACTAAACCTGCTTGTGACTTATAACACCTATGAACCTAGAGCTTTGATACCAACTTGTCACGGCCCCAAATTCCCTCCGTAGGAGGTTGTGATGGCACCTAGTCTCTAAGACTAGGTAAGCCTATCAATGCTGAATAATCACAAATATCTGAAATAAATAAACTACAATTCAAATAATTACAACTCCCAAAACCCGATAGAAATAAGTCATAAGCATCTAAAAAAATTATTCTCAATGATTCTATGTATCAAGGTCTAAAGAAAAATAAGGAAGCAACATAAAATGATAGAAGGGGACTCCGGAGTCTGCAGACGCTGGTAGATATACCTGGATTTACACAAAAAGATATGCAGAAGCGTAGTATGAGTACACCACAGTGGTATCCAGTAAATGCCAAGCCTAATCTCGGTAGAATAGTGACGAGGTCAGGTGAGGCTCTACTGGAATATAATAATTGCATGGTAAAATGTTTAACAATATAGTAAAATAAAATGACATTAGAAATGAATCAAGTAGTGAATCACCATTTAATTAATCAAAATAATGCCAAATAATATCCTGTGAAAACAAAACAGAATTTCAAATAATATCTCGAGGAAACAAAAACTGAATTTCCTTTCAACTTTAAGAAAATTACAACAAATAATCAAGGCAACTGCAGCCATAAATCAATATCAACAAGGGCACCCTCGAGGTACCGCCTCGTAGTCCCAAATCATAAACAAATTCACAATATCTCATTTTCTTATCTCACCGCGGGAGCCTTCACAATTTATTTTAAAGAAAATATTTTTTCCGAAAGAGCATCCCGCGTTTTAGCCATCCTTATCACACCGCATGACTTCTAGTAGTTCCCCCTACTAGCCACGCGTATCAAGTCACCCTTATCTCACCGCATGCGTTTCAATACCCAAACCTTATACCACTGCATGCGTATCAATATCACAATTTGCACCTCAAGTGCTCAAATACTTTAACGTGCCAACATAATTCAACAACAATGTTTTTCAAAATAAAAAACTCACGGCTCATGCCAAAATAAGCCATCAATAATATTTTTTCACAATAAAGAGTTCACGACTCTATCACAATGAGTACAAAAATCTTACGCAAATATTCAGGAATAAATAATTCAGCAAAATAATATTTCAAAATCTTTAATACGTTGCTTCAATACCAAATTTAAAATGTCAAATATTTCATATTAATAATATTTAAATTTAATAAAATCAATTTCAAATAATGCACAAAATAAAAGGAACCAAGTTTCAACTAAGCAGGTAAAACAATTAGCAGGAAAAGGTCAATCAAATTTAAAGTATACTAATCAAATCAATGATGGAAAATATAACAAGATTTAATAAATTAATTAATATGAAACAGTGATCTTCACAATTTAAAAACATAATCCTTCACATTTAGTTTGTGTACACACTCGTCACCTCGTGTACACGGCTTTCATCATATTACAATTAATACCAATCCTAGGGAAAATTTTTCTCACACAAGGTTAGACAAGTCACTTGCCTCGACTTGCTCCAATTTAACCAAGTAGTATACTTTTTCCTCGATTTTCCGGTTCCGGTCGACTCGTATCTAGTCATAATTAATTCGATACAGTCAACAAAAATTATAGAATTAATTCTATAAGAAAATACTATATTTTTTAATAAAAACTCAAAATTAACTCAAAAATAGCCCGTGGGGCCCACGACTCGGAACTCGACAAAAGTTACAAAATTCACGAGTCTAACCATACCAATTTTATCAAAATCCGACCCCAACTCGACCCTCAAAGCTTCAAATCTTATTTTCAAATCCCTAAGTTCCAACCCCCGATTTGCACCCCAAAAACATGTAATCTAGTCGGATTATTTGATGATAATTAAATATTATGGAGTAGAAATGATCACAAGGGACTTACCTCAAGTTTTCCCAGAAAACCTTGCTCATAATCGTCCAACCCGAGCTTGAAATGCCCAAAAATGGCAAAAGCTCGGAACCCTATGTTTTTGTACTGTCCAGGGATTTTCGCATTTGCGGCAACTTGGCCGCTTCTGCGCCAACCGCATGTGCAGAACAAGTCCCGCATATGCGCCTTTGCCTGCATCTGCGCGCTTGTTGCGCTCTTGCGCAGCCCGCTTCTGCGCGCTTCCTCCGCATCTGCACTCACGCAGGTGCGGAATTTCCCTCGCAACTGCGACCATTGCCCCATAGTCCATTTGCGCATCTGCACCTGCCAGGATCGCTTCTGCGAGCTCGCACCTGCGATAGAATTTCTGGAGGTGCGAATGCAGAAACTTCAGTTATTTCTTCTAAGTCCGAATTTGATCCGTTAATCATCCGAAACTCACCCGAGGCCTCCGGGACCTCAACCAAATGTATCAACAAGTCCTAAAACATCATACGAACTTAGTCTAACCTTCAAATCACATCCAACAACACTAAAACACGAATCACATATAGATTCAAGCCTAATGAACTTTGAAACTTCTAATTTCCACAAATGACTCCGGAACCTATCAAATCACGTACGATTTACCTCGAATTTTGCGCACAAGTCATAAATGACATAACAGAGGTACTCAAAATTTTTCAAAATCGGATTTCGACTCCGATATCAAAAAGTCAACCCCTCGGTCAAACTTCCCAAAAATTTAACTTTCGACATTTCAAGCCTAATTCCACTACGGACTTCCAAATAAAATTTCGATCACGCTCTTAAGTTCAAAATCACCATATGAAGCTGTTGGAATAATTCTATTTCGGGGTCGTTTGCACATAATTCGACATCCGGTCACTATTTAAACTTAAACTTTTAATTGTTTTCATCAAAATTTCATATCTCGTGCTAGGGACTTCAGAATTTGATTCCGGGCATACGGCCAAGTCCCAATTCATGATACACACCTAACGGAACTGTCAAAATACTGATTCGAGTCCGTTTGCTCAAAATATTGACCAAAGTAAACTCAATAGAGTTTTTAAAGCTCTAATTCATATTTTAATTTATTTTTCACATTAAAGCTTTCTGGAAAATTTTACAGACTGCGCACGCAAGTCGAGAAATGATAAATAGTACTTTTCGAGGTCTTAGAATACCGAATTAATTGTTAAATTTGAAGATCATATTTTGGGTTATCACACCCTACTTAAAGAATATCCAAAATTTATAATGCTGGTCTGAAATTGAAATCTGCAGGTGTAGAGTTTTCAATTTCAGAATCTGAGGTTGGGCCCTGCCAAAGCCTTACTTCAATGATCTCATTAAGGGTATGTACCTGCTAACAATTTACTAGTCTGCTTTAGGGGGGGGGGGGGGGGGGGGGGGAATGATGATTTGCTTCATTCCAATTCGAACAACTTAGCATTTTGAGGTACGTGCAAACCAACTCCTCTTGCAAAATGGACTCAAAAACTAGCTCGGAGATTTACAAGATATCGGACATTGCGTGGCTTGGATTTTCAACTGATTGTGATATTTTTTCTTTCTGTAAACACTAGACAACTAATTAAAGACTAATCAATTATTCTAAAATAACAGTTAGTTATTCACAAAAGAATAATTATTCTATACACTGGTAGAACTGGTTTATTCAGAGCATTTAAGAAAAATCCAAACAAACAAGCCCAGCTATAAACCCATATCCTAGAATCACTTTAATGCTTCACTTCAATAAAATCCAAAAATTAACAATTTATTCACTAGAACATAAATAACATCTTATACAAATATTCTATCGAACAGGTAACAGGCAATAGGCAATCCCAGAAGAAATTTTGTAAATCTACAAAACTAATATCAGATTATTTATGATTTATGTCAAACTAAAGTTTCAATGTGTGACAAGTACTATGAAACAAACCTGGTTTAGCTCTGTTTTTGGACTTCAAAGTTCAAGCTCAGAGTTTCTCGCTGAAATTCATCAAAGCAAATAAGAACACAGGTCTTTGACGTAACCATTTGAGGGCTCTTCTTGGGCCGCCTAAATAAGTTAAACCTAACAGACCTTAACGGGGACTTCGGCCCATTTGATTATTTGAAATATTTTTGAAAAACTAGTTGGTGTAGCCACTTTTAGGACTTGCTATAAGAGTTTGGCCTCCTTTTTAAATGCATTGGCAACATAGCCACCGGTTCGGCTAAATTAATTTATCTCCAATTAAAACACAAAAGACAACTCCAACAATCGACATTGGAGTTTGAAGCCATAAATGATTCCTATTTGAGCCTTTTGTCACGGGCCTAACTCAAGTAGGCAGCGTGCGGACAACTTTGACAGCCTATATGCTATCCAAAGATTTAGTCCTACCAAGAAAATAAGCACCACGTCATGCTTGAGTTGGGAAAATACACACACACACAAAGGCAATGAAAGATAAGGCACATAAAAGTTGGGAGGCCAAAGCTAATTTTCAGATTTACTTGATAAGAAGGAAATTTCAAAGTATAAGATGCCTTGCCTTAAGGCTTTATACATTTATATATAATTGAACCAGCCACTACTTGACCTAAATTACAAGGGAATATACCCCTAAAGGTGCCTAACTAGAAGAGGAAAGGGCTACTTGGGGTGCCAGTCGACCATTGCCCAAAATATGCATGTTTTGCCTTGACTTTCAGAGTAGTCCCTTTCACTGGGCAGGCTTAGCAGCATGAAACACGTCCAGTGGAATAAGTACCAGGTTGCATTAATTGATCTACATGCTTGTCTTTGACCCTCCCAAACATTAGTAACTTGTGTGGAAAGACTCCATGGCTTGTGGCAGCTAAGTTTGAATCAAATTGGGGTGCTTTAAGAGGGAAAATCAGTAGGGAAGTTGGCTGTGCGGCACACTCCCACCTACCTGAAATGGCGACGACCGCGACATCACAAAGCTTCAAGTAATCGTGCCCTTGATTTTTGAACTACCATAAATCTTTTTATTTCTCCCACGATGCCTCATCCGATGACTGCCTCTTCCAATGGACAAGAAATTGAGCAATTAAATCACCCCAACCATTGCCTCGGACCAATTCATGATCAATATTGACCTCAATCTTCTTGTCAATAGCTGAGGGGGTGATGAAAATCCTGGAATGACTAGACTGCCCATGCTCCACGGCCATCTCGTCTTTAAGGTATGGCTTCAATTGGCTAGCATGGAAGACGTGATAAATTTTCATTTGATGTGGCATGTCTAGTCTATAAGAAATCTTATCCACCTTAGTAATGATCTCAAATGTCCCGGATCAAACATTGATTGATGCCTCTCAATAATTTGAATTGACAAGGATTAAGCTTCACCATGACTTTATCCCCATTGTTGTAATGAATCGGACGTCGCTTATGATCAGCAGATTGTTTTTATCTTGCGGGCAGTCTTGTCTAGATATGACCTGGCCATATCAACCTTGTGATGACCCAAAAGGTTATATTATGTTTTAGAACTCGAATCTGCACTCTTAAGCCTTAAAAATCTTATTTTTACCCTCTTTGATTTGCGTGCACAGTCCGACCAGTTTTTCGGAAAGGTTTTATGTTGAAAACTAATAAAAATAAGAATGTTTGCCTTAAAAGTTATTTTTAGTTGACTTAGGCCAACATTTTTGGTAAACGGGCTCGGATCCGTACTTTGACGGTCCCGGTAGGTCCGTATCGAATTATGGGACCTGAGCGTATACCCGGAATCGAATTCGGAGGTCCCTAGCTTGAGTTATGATTTTTTTATGAAAATTAAAAGTTTGAAAATTATTTGTTTTTAAGAATTGATTGATATTTGGTATTGTTAGTATTTGGTCCGTATTTGGATTTCGAAGCCCGGTACAGGTTCATTATGATATTTAAGACAGGTCTGTGAAATTTGGTGAGAAACACAGTTGATTTGACGTAATTCGGACGTCCAGTTGAGAAAATAGAAATTTTAAAATGTTCTTGAGAATTTCATTTGATTTGGTGCCAAATTTAGAGTTCTAGGTGTTATTTTGGCGATTTGATCGCGCGAGCAGGTTTGTATGATGTTTATAGACTTGTGTGCATGTTTGGTTTGGAGCCCCGAGGGCTCGGGTGCTATTCGGGCGATGCGTGAGTTGAGTTCAAACCTCAACAAGGCTGCTGGTGCAACAAATCTAGTGTGCCTGCACCTGCGAGCCTTTGGTCGCAGGTGCGAGCGAAAGCCCCGCTGATGCGACCCAGGCCTGGACTTCGTTTTTCTGCAGGAGCAGGACAACAGAAGCGGAACCCTGTCCGCAGGTGCAACCGCAGTTGGCCCAGTCCTTTTCTGCAGAAGCACATATCCTGTCCGCACATACGGATGCACAGGTGCGACCAAAGCACTGCAGGTGCGAAGGTCGCTAGGCAGTGTATTCATTTAATTCGGACTCCAGCCATTTTTCTTCTCGTTTTCAAAAGGATAGGATGCGTAAGGAGATTTTTCAAAGATATTTTCTTCCCCAAATCATAGGTAAGTGTTCGTTAACTCATTTCTTTCAATCTTTTACTTCATTTTAGTAGAATTCAACCTAAAATCTAGACTTTTTATGGTAGAATTAGGGGTTAGGGTAGAAACTAGGATTTCGGGAATTTGGAGATTTAGATCTCGATTTGAGGTCGGATTCCAAAGCAAATTACATATTCGGACTCGGGGATGAATGGATAAAAGAATTTTGGTCCGAACCTCAAATTTTGACCAAGCGGGTCCGGGGTTGATTTTTTCGACTTTTTGGAGGAAATTTTTGGAAATTTAATTTATGAAATATAATTGATTCCTTTAGAAATATTTGATATTAAATGAATCATTTTTGAATAGATACGAGTGGTTTAGAGGTGAATTCCAAGCAACGAAAGGCCAAGGAGAGGACATGGGATGCAACTCCGAAGGAGGTGAGTGAATCAGGTTACCATGAAGCTGGCATTGGTGACACTTGCGAACAAAACTGAAGCAATCTTGCTCCATCGTAAGCCAATAATACCCTGCCCGCAGAATCTTCTTCGCCAAAAAATATACATTAATGTGAGGTCTGCATACACCTGAATGCACTTCATTCATGACCCGCTCAGCTTTTGTGACATCTACGCATCTCAACAAGTTCAAATCTGGGGTCCTTTTGTACAAAATTTCTCCATTCAGGATGAAATCGCCGGCGAACCGCCTTATAGTTCTTTCTTTATCTCCCTTGGCATGATCTGGGTATTCTCTTGTTTTCAGGAATCGTTTTATGTCATGATACCATGGTTCACCATCTGGTTCTATCTCAATTGTATTGCAGTAACCGTGTTGATTCCGAACTTGGATTTCTAGTGGATCGATATGAGTGTTGCCCGGATAAGGGAGCATCGAGGCTAAAGTAGCCAAAGCATCGGCTAGCTCGTTGTGAAACCTGGGAATGCACTTGAACTCGATAGATTTGAATCTTTTGCTCAATTCTTGCACACATTATTTGTATGGAATAATTTTGATGTCTCGAGTCTCCCATTCGCCTTAGGCTTGTCGGATAAGTAAGTCAGAATCTCCCATAACCAATAGTTCATGCACATCCAGATCGAGGGCCATTTTCAGACCCATGATACAAGCTTCGTATTCTGCCGTATTATTGGTACAGAAGAACCGAAGTCAGGCCGTTGCAGGGTAATATTGTTCAATAGGTGAGATGGGGATTGCCCCGATCCTAACTCCTTTGATATTGACAGCTCCATCAAAATACATTTTCCATATAGGATTGTCGTCTAAAACTACTTCCTTTATTGAGTTGACCTCTTCGTCTGGGAAGTATGTGGTAAGTGGTATGTACTCATCATCAATTGGATTATCTGCCAAATGATCGACCAAAGCCTGTGCTTTCATCGCGGTGCGAGTGATATAGACGATGTCAAACTTTGTGAGTAGGATTTGCCATTTTGCGATCATGCCATTGGGCATTGGCTTTTGGAAGATGTACTTCAGAGGATCCATTCTAGATATGAGGTAAGTATTGTAGGCCAAAATATAATGTCTCAACTTCTGAGCGACCCAAGTCAAGGCACAACATGTCCTTTCTAAAAGGGTGTACTTAACCTCATAATTGGTGAACTTCTTGCTCAAATAATAGATTGCTTGTTCCTTTTTGCATATTGCATCATGTTGCCACAGAACGCATCCAAAGGAATTATCCATCACCGATAGATATAAAAATAAAGGCTTACCAGGTTCAGGTGGGACCAATACAAGGGGTTTTGATAGATAATCTTTGATCCTGTCAAAAGCATTTTGGCAATCGTCCGTCCACTTGATAGCATCATCCTTTTTCATCTACTTAAAGATGGGCTCGCACGTGGTTGTGATTTGAGCAATGAACCTACTGATGTAGTTCAACCTCCCGAGCAAACTCATGACCTCCGTTTTGTTCTTCGGGGGTGGCAGATCTCGAATGGACTTTATCTTAGATGGATCCAATTCGATGCCTCTCCGGTTGATTATAAAATCGAGGAGTTTCCCAGATGGAACCCCAAATGCACACTTGGCTAGATTGAGCTTAAGGTCATACCTTCGAAGTAGTTTGAAGAACTTTTTCAAATCGTGCACGTGATTAGCCCGTGTCCTTGATTTTATGATGACATCATTGACATATACTTCAATCTCTTTGTGCATCATGTCGTGAAAAATGGTGGTCATGGCCCTCATGTAAGTTGCCCCTGCATTCTTTAAACCGAATGGCATGTCCCTGTAACAATAGGCACCCCACGGAGTGGTGAAAGCGGTATTTTCTGCATCATCCTCATCCATTAGAAGTATCTCATGCTTAGCGTAATTATCTACAAGTATGTGGATGTTTGGTAAAGGAAAATTATCATTTGGGCTTGCTTTGTTCAGGTCCCTGTAGACTCTGGTTTTTCCATCCTTCTTTGGCACAAACACAACATTTTTCACCCAGGTGGTTTATCGTACGGCTCTAACTACATTGGCGCTCAATTGCTTCATTATTTCCCCTTTGATTTTATCACTCATGTCAGTTTTAAATTTTCGTTGCTTTTATTGGACTGGTGGAAAATCAAGATATGTGGGAAGCTTATGAACCACTAAATCGGCGCTTAAACCCGGCATATCATCATAAGACCAAGCAAACACATCTCTGTACTCAAATAAAAGTTGAATCAAGGCATCTTTGATTTTTTGTTCAGTGTGAATGCTTATCTTTGTTTCTCTGACTTCTTCATGACCTCTTATATTAATTGACTTAGTTTCATTGAGGTTGGGCCTAGGTTTGTTTTCTAATTGTTCCAACTCTCTTTTTATTTCCTCAAAAACCTTATCTTCATCATATTTGACCTCTTGATGCATTATTTCAAAATTAGACAGCTTTTTGAGATTTGAGTGTGAATACCGCATGCATGTCATATTATTAAAGTCGGCATTAACAAAACTGAAATAGAAAATAAATGGAAGGAATTAGGAAAAGGAAAAGATACAAAACTTAATACGAAACGAAACTGCATTTCATTGAATTTGAAAGGATAGAAGGGTTAACATCAAAATAAAACAAGCATACTAAGATGTTTGGATTACAACCCTGAAAGTAACCCATAGTACAAAAAGAAAGAAGCTGCAAAAGCAAACTACCAAGACTCCTTCGTTGTAGGGAGAGGAGTTGCTTCCCAGTTGTTGAGTATGGTGTATGGGCCAATTATTTGCACATCGGCACGACTAGTGCCTTTACCAGCCTGGATCATATTCACTTCAGAAAACATCTGGTTGAGTCTATGGCAAATTTCATCAATGTTTGCCTGCGCCGAGGAATTTTGACCCTCTTTGAGTCGTGGCTTGACAAAAGTGTAGAAAGTGTGAGGGATAGGTTACTGCAATACCCACCCATTCTTTTTGCGGTGCTTGGCTTTGTCTTCGTCTGCTTGTGTTGGCCTGAAGCCTAAACCAAAAGTATCCTTGTTACTGAATGGAGAAATGGGTTCTGAAATTCCTTGCAACGATGCACCCAAGCCTTTTCCTGGCTCATAACCTTGTCTCATCATAAGTGCAGCCACCATTACATATGTGGCGGAGAGACGGGGATGCTTAATGGGCTTTCCTTCCTCAACATGGTCCACAACAACCACTTCGAAAGCCTGATAGACAATAGAGTCACATCCTTCTTTGGCCTCAATACATGGGATTAAAATGTCTTTATAAATGGATGACTCGTCTTCTCCGTGAACAATAATTTCTTACCTGTCGTGCTCGAATTTGAGAATCTGATGCAAAGGAAATCTATTGGTCATCTTCTCTAACTGATTCATGGTGGTCTTCTCTGAGACATGTGCCTCGCTCAGGATTTTGATTAGAACACGGGCATGCTCTCCTGAGTGTATGAGCAGAGATAACAGAGAGATTTGGGCAGGAGTATTTCTCAGCTGGTCAATGATTGAGTAATCCTAAACTTTCATCTTTTTCAAAAACTCCTCCGCCTCTTCTTCAGTGACCGGTTTCTTTATTGGCATTTGGCCTTCTTTGATTTGCTTGTCCTTCCTCAACTCTTCTGGAGAGTAACACCTCCCTGATCGAGTCAAACCTCCAGTTTTCCCCACTTCTTCTATGATTTCCTTGCCTTTGTAGGTTACTATAGTTTTGTTTTAGTTCCAAGGAATGGTTTTCGTGTTTGTTACACGGGGTTGTGTGGCAGGCTTGATTATGATCGGCTCTGTTATACCCATCGTACCGCCCTGATTCTGCTTTGTGATGTGGTGACCTCCAAGGACATATAACTTTGGGCTTGAAACATTGGAGCGAACTTCCAACCTCGAGATTTTTGGAACAAATAAAGTTGTCCTCTATGAGATCTGGGCGCCTTTCACAATCAACGACGCATCTCGGCTTGGACTTACTTCCAGTTTGGTTCCCTCTTGAATCGTTCCTACTATCATTTCTGCTTGACCAACCGACTTGTATTCTTGATCTCGGCCAATCATTCCCATAAAATGAACATCATTGTGTACTGGCAACGGGTTGTTAGTCACATTAGGAGGGTCCTCACCATTCTTCACTACAATTAATTTTTCAGCAATGAGTCTTTCTACGGCTCTTTTCAGAGTCCAACAATCATCAGTGTTATGCCCCGGGGCACCTGAATGATATTCACATCTAGTATTTGCTTGAAATTCATGTGACTCAGGATGCATATGGTGGGGAGTGATGGGTCCAATAAAGCTCATCTGCTTTACTTTCTAGAATAGACTAGAGTATGATTCAGCCAATGGAGTGAATTTTTCCACCGGCCTCTTATCTCGACCATAATCCTACCTGGGACGAGCATTGTAAGGTGCCCGGAAATTTTGCTGCTGAGGTCGGGGGATCCTTGGAGCTAGTGCCCGTACCTATTGATTGGGAGGCCAAGCATAGGATTGAGCATTAAACATTGTATATTGTGGTAGGCCCACAAAGTACTGAGTAATTGGCGGGGGATAATAATGTTGAGGATAGCTGGATTGCCCCTACTGGACTGGCACATAAGGGTGCGACGCCCCTCTTTGAACTTCCCTGGATCTCGAAGTCATCATGGACCCTTCATCTCTCTTTTCTCTATTTGCCAAACTTCCCGACCCATTTTGGATAGCTTGGGTGGTGGCTTTGAGAGCATCTTGACTTACAATTCTGCCAGTCTTGAGGCCATTTTCGACCATTTCTCCTATTTTGATCGCTT
>AWOL01S0014078.1:36269-50657 GCA_000715115.1 Nicotiana otophora
ACAGAGTACTGAGGAATTGGCGGGGGATAGTAATGTTGAGGGTAGCTGGATTGCCCCTGCTGAACTTGCACATAAGGGTGCGATGCCCCTCTTTGAACTTCCCTGGATCCCGAAGTCATCATGGACCCTTCATCTCTCTTCTTTCTATTTGCCAAACTTCCCGACCCATTTTGGATAGCTTGGGTGGTGGCTTTGAGAGCATCTTGACTTACAATTCTGCCAGTCTTGAGGCCATTTTCGACCATCTTTCCTATTTTGATCGCTTTCGCAAAAGGTCTACCCATTACAGACATCATGTTCTGAAAGTAATCAGGCTCTTGGGCCTCTAGAAAAATAGTGATCAACTCGCGGTTATCCATGGGTGGATTAACTCTAGCCATTTTCTCCCTCCACTAGATTGCATACTCCCTAAAGCTTTCCGTCGGTTTTTCTTCATATTGGACAGGGAATTGCGATCCGGCACAATATCAATGTTGTATTGAAATTTTTTGATGAAGGCTTGGGCCATGTCGTCCCAGATATGCCAGTGAGAGATATCTTGGTCAATGAACCATTCGGAGGCTACCCCTACAAGACCTTTCCTAAAATAAGCCATCAGCAATTCTTCTTTTCCACCTGCACCCCTCAGCTGGTTGCAGTACCTTTTTAAGTGGGCGATAGGGTCATCGTGTCCATCATACTTCTCAAATTTTGGGGTCTTGAACCCTAGTAGCAAATGGATGTGAGGGAACATGCATAAATCACTGAACGAAATACTTTTATGACCACCTAGTCCCTGTATGTTCTTTATGTTCTATTCAAGACTTTTCATTTTCCTGGCCATCTCATCCGGCTCAATCATCTTGGCAGACTTTTCATTTTCCACTAGTGACTCGTACTGAGGAGTCTGATTATATGGAGTCGAGACCCCGAAAGCCATATTTGGAGAGTAGTATTGGCCATCATAAACATGAGATGGTGGCTCGTTGATTGGCCTCGTCATAGGAGGTGGTGGCAGGATTGTGTATGCAGGTGCGCCAGACACGACTAGAGGAGTGTTCCTGACCGGTGCGACTGGAGGTCGCACATCAGAGGTACCAGGAGCAGCGTGGAGGCTGTAGTTTGGCACATACCCTGGTGGTAGAATGTGGTCGCTCGTTGCATGGAGCGGTGGTTGAGTAGCCAGGGGAATGGTGGAAGTTCCCTCTGAGTGACCCCGGGGTGGAGGCTGACCAGACACCCAAGCTTGATATACATTAGACAATTGATGTCTCAATTTTCTTATTTCCTCCGACTCTTGTTCAACTGACTGATCCTGGGGGTCGTCATTGACCAGCTCGATCTCATTATCGTTGGCCATTACTATTGTTCCCTTAGATATGGTGAAGTAATTGTGTGTTGCCAGTTTCACCACAAACCAACCACTTTAAGCTTACTATAGAAGAGACATCAAACGTGTTACGGTTAAGCATTTTATAGATATGAATCACACGTAATATGACATGCTCCTATCATTGTCACTATTTCTAACATGCTTTTGGAAGGCTTCATGTTTCATTCCGGCTTATCAAGTTGATTCTTATTGACGCTTTTAGTTTCTTCTCTCCCCTTTTTTCATTTCACTCATGCCTCATTCGATCCCTCCTCTTAGATCGTTGAAAAATATTTTGATCGAACCTTTTGTGGGTTGCCTAAGTATCATGTCGCTGCATGAATCAGATCATTACGTAGTTCAGGGGGAAATAATAACAATTTTGAAATTATTATTATTATTATTAAAAAAAAAATCGAATATTTTTCATTCATTTTCAAATCAATGTTTTTTTAAATACAATGAGAGAAAAGGAAAATATATAGAAATTAACTCAATTGACTCTAAAGACATAAGTATGACTAAACATACGACAAATATAAAATTAAAAATGCGACAAATGATAAATGAAACTAAAAACTAATTGACTGCACTAAAACTTTAATCTTTAATGGCCTTCTTACTTAAACTGATATCATCAATGGTCTACATCCCTTGGCCTACACTCTCCCCCCAAAATCTCGTACAAATTCTGAAACACTGCCGGCAACTGTGGAACGAGGGCGCGTGCATGTTGACCAACTTTCTCATTGTTTAGATAACGATGATCGTCATGAATATATGTTGCTTTCTCTGCCAATTGAAGCACTTGCTCTCTGGCTTGCCCCATATTCACGTGATAATTCTGCAACCATATCTGGGTATTGTTGAGGGCATGCCCCATCTCAGCCTCGCGTCCCTCGTATTCTTCAATACGACGGTTTAGCATAACTCTCTCAATCATCCACTGACGCCGCTCTGCCTCAAAATCTTCATGTTTATGACCTCTCTTATGCCTTTTTATTTCTTCCAATTGTGCATGAAACTGACCCTTTGAGCGTATCCAATGGGCCCTTTCTCTTTAAAACTACTCTCTTTGCTGATCAAACTCCAATTGTTGTTGGTGCGCATCCTCTTCAATGATACTCAAGTCTTCTTGCAGCTTATGCATTTTAGCATTTTTATTTGCCTCAACTCTTCTAACTAAACCAATAGTGCTTGCTAGTTCTTCTTCTAAGCGGGTCGCCTCATTTTTAGCATGCTTTAGATATTTATCCATGACCTGTAAGGCAGATTGATAATCTTTCTCAATATTTAAACGAATCTGAGAGACTCCGGCTTGCAGTTGGGCTTGTTCTTTGGATATGGTCATCAAAGAATATTTATAGTTCTTTGATCATTTCTCTTCCTGTTGAACCCCTCAGGCCTATCTCTAAACGACGAAGGGTCATGAAACTAGGTAATATATTCAGGGATCACCTCTCTATGATCTCGATCTTCTACCATATCATTCAACTCTGAGACCTTACTTGCATACCAAATTTTCATAATTTCTTCTTCGTCATGAGGCTGATCTTTACTAAAATCATAACAAAACTTGCTCATATCTCATGTTGGTGGTACCTTCTGTAGTCGTGCAAATTGGCGCATTACCCGAAGTGGAGCATAGGGCTGAACACCATCCGATCCTATGAGTACCAAATAAGAATGGTATGCAGACTCACAAATGACCTCTTTAGAGGAGAACTAATTGTAGTTCCAAGTGATCCATTTGGCAGACAGAGTAAGAAGTAGTTCTTTTCAGGCGCCAATCCCTTCTGGTAAGTCACATTCGTCAATTCCTTTCTGGTGATCATAAGTATGATTGGGCCATAGCTCACTAAAATCAGTGATCGTAGGATGACGATAGAAATGCTCCAAAAACCATATCTGTAACAAAATGTTGCAACCATCAGAGTTTCGCGCGCCCATTTTACATCTAGTTAAAGCATGAAAAATGCAAGAAAGAATCATAGGGACCAAAGTATAATCATCCCCTTCTATGTACCTTCCATGTTTCCTTATCTTCCTTTGATTTCAATTTTCCCACATTCCTTTCGAAATTGCATTCTAGGCCATACAAGTGAAACAAAAAGCCCAACTTAACCCACTTGCCTCCTAAACCTTTATATTGTCCGTAATTTATGTTCAAGAGCTTCAGAAACCTACCCTCATTCACATTTTTTGGTACTATGGGCCTTTGGCGGTGAAGATTACGGCCCCACCCCTGGAAATGGGCAATTTCCTCAAAGGTTGGAGTCATTTCACAGTCGATAAAATGGAACACATTATTTTCAGGATCCCAGTGCGGAATCAAAGCTTCGATCACATCCCTCCTGGGCTTAATCGTAATCATGTGAACCAAATGTCCAAAGTATTTCTTTATTTGGTTTTGCTCATATTCCTTAAAGTCTCTCCACCAATCCCACAACAACTGTGGTATCTGATCGACAATCAGAAAATCTGGTATCCCTTCTGATCTGGGCCTCTTTTCAGACTTACCTATTTCCCCACTCATGGTATACCTGTCTACCCAGACACGTGGTTAGGATTTGATCAAACATATTATTGACACACAAAAATTTCGATTTCTCGGGTTTTGACTCTATAAAAGAATATAAATAAATAAAAGCCAAACTGTGGGACTATAAAAGAATATTTTGGATTTAGTTTTTATTTCTTTTGGATTTTCTAAGGAAAGAATTCTAAAGAGGGAATTAAGGAAAAGGAAAATATTTTTAGATTTTTGTTTATTGTTTTTAAAAAATAATAATTGGGGCCGAAACCGATGAGGTTTGCCTACGTATCTCACATCCGGTGAGAATCAGACCCGCGTAGTTCGGTTAAAACCGACTATGTTTTTTTTATTTTCATGAAAATTAATCTTTAAAAACCATATGCACTAGACCACATCATTTTTTCTCTGTTCGTTTAACTAATTTATGCTAAAGTCAGTCGATATGCAAGCCTCCCAAATAATGCAACAAGTAGCACATAACATTGCATAATGGTCTCAACAAGGTATCGGTCCTAAAATAGAACTCGGCCCCTATGTCGAGCGCTGCTAAGTCAAATGCACATGATGCAAATAAAGCATAGCCTACTAGGGATATTCATTGTTTGTGGCTTGTTATTCTAAGTTTCCAAATCCTAAAGGAGATGGTATCTAGACCTCGCTTGCCCGGGCGGACAACCCGAGCCGAGGAGCGTCAAGCGTCACCAGTAGTAGAACAGCACTGGCTAGCTAACAGCTCTCCCGCCTAAGCATGTGTGACTAAATCCTTCGCCAGAAGCTGGTAGGCTAACTGCCTTTATCTCAAGACAGAAATTTTGTGATGCTGGTAGGCAAACACAACATAACTGTCACGACCCAAAATCCCACCACAGGAGTCGTAATGGCACCTAGTCTCTAAGACTAGTTAAGCCAATTTCCATTACATTTTTGAAGCCATTTATTTTTTTTAAAAAACTAACAATGGAAATAATTACAATATACAATCTCCCAAGACTGGTAGTACTGAGTCACGAACTCTAACTGAATACATAGAATGATCACGAGGACCGAATATACAATATTGTTTGATTATAATTTAACAGTACAATGAAATGAAAAGACTCCAAGGGACTGCGACGACCAAGCAGCTCTACCTTGAATCCTTATGATCTCGCTGTAACTCTACTCAAGTCCGATATCTCCAATACCTGGCTCTGCACAAAAATGTGCAGAAGTATAGTATGAGTACACCACGGTCGGTACCCAGTAAATATCAAGACTAACCTCAATGGAGTAGAGGTGAGGTACAGTCAAGACACTCACTAGTTTAATAACATGTGCAATATAATATACAAAATACTAGTAAACATATAGCAATAAGGGCAGGATAAAACAACCAGTGGTATGTGCAGCAAGACAACAAGAATACCATAAATATCACTCAACAATTAATAAATACATGTACGCCCAATTAATTCAAGTTTTTCAACATAAATATCCTTCACATTTAATTCTCCCAAATAACTCTCTTTCAAATGTAGTTTTCTCAAATAATTATTTTTCAAATATAATTTTTTCAATAAATCTTTTCAAATATAATTTCCTCAAATAAATATCTTTCAAATACAATTCTTTCATATAATTCTTTTTGAATAAAAATCTTTCCAAATAAATATTTTGAATATAATTCTTTCAATTAGAAAGTCACCATGTGACACCTCATTTCATAATCATAAAAATACGGGTCTCAACCCATTTTTATATTTTTCGTAAATACGAGTCTCAGCCCATTTTCATATTTTCACGGCACTTCATGCCCATAATTAAATCATTATATTTTCCCGGCACCTCGTGCCCTCATTTCATCTCACAACTGCACGGACAATTTACGTGCCAAATATCATTATCATTTTATCACAACACCTCGTGCCCACATTTTATATCACCACTGCACGGACAATTCACGTACCAAATATCCTCATTATTTACTCACGACATCTCGTGCCCACATTTCAATTTATAATCTGTCTGGCAATAGCCACATGCTCTCAATTTCAACATAAATCAGATTGTTATCAATTTACCAACAATAAGACAAATTGCACAAGGTATAAAAGTAAACACAAGAAAATCACAACATCACATGAAAATTATCAACACCATAACCTCACATCATCACATATCGTCCCTGACAATAGCCACCCTTATCGCTCTTATTGCCACCCTTATCACTCCTATAGCCACCCTTATCGCTCTGCCCAGACAATATCAATAGCCACCCTTATCGCTTCTATTGCCACTCTTATCGCTCCTACAGCCATCCTTATTGCTCCGCCCAGACAATATTCCAACAAATACAACAACAATAAAATGCCACTCTTATACCCACATAATATCAACGGTAAAATGCCACCCTTATCTCCCCAAAATAATAACTCACACAATACAACAATTTACACGGAAAATAAACGGCAACATAACAAAATCAAATCATATCACAATTTGTCCAATGGCCACAATCAAATTCCAAAGATATAACAAAATCAATTAATTTCACAACAAATAGCCCAAGGCTCCACACAATGTATATAACACCCAAAATCAATCAATAGAGATAGAAATTACTCAGCATAAAGCAAAGCATTCATTAATACAAATTTAGATAATTATATTAACACTTCTTCTTAACCTTGCTTGATTAATTATTTACATAGGAAAAAATTCATAATGAAGTTAAATTCCAAGAAATATTAACCATCAAACTCACGGAATTCACATAAATGTACAAGTAATAATTCCATCAAATTGTCATATAAAAACAAATTCAACAACAAGGATTTAGGCATGGCAAACAGATGATTTAATAATTATCCACGATTACCCAATTTACTACATCATAATACCTAAGACTTTAATCCAATAAAAAACTACACATATAAGCATGAGTACGTACTCGTCACCTCACGTACACGGCTTTTCACATTTCACAAATGGCACATAAGACTCAATGTCTAAGGGGTAATTCCCCCACTCGGGGTTAAGTAAGACACTTACCTTTTTGAAGTTAGGCCGATATTCCAAAATAGCCTTCTTGCTTGTATTGACCTCCAGACAGCTCAAATATATCCAAATTAATTGTATAACTCCATTAAATTTCGTCGAAAATAATTTCGGATAATAATACGTCGACTTAAAAATTTATTCAAAAAAGGCAACAAAAGTCAACGCGGGGCTCGCCCCTCGGAACCCGATATAATTTTTATGAAATCCGAACACCCATTCCGATACGAGTTCAACCATACCAATTTTATCGCATTCCAATAACAAATCGACCTCCAAACCTTAAATTTATGGTTTATGAAGTTTCTACAATGTTTCCCAAATTTCCATCTCAAAGTACTAATTAAATGATAAAATCAATGATATATTCATGTATATTAACCAAATCTGAGTAAGAATCACTTACCCCGATGAATTTCTTAAAAAACCCTCAAAATATTGCCACAAACCGAGCTCACTAGATCCAAAATATGAAATAATGCCCTAAACCCCGTTTATATAGTGCACCCTCTGAACTCCCCTATGCGGTCCGCGAAATTCCAACCGCGGTCGCGAAAAAATGATGCGGCCGCGAAATTCTTGGGGCTACACTGCCAGACTTTAGTATTTTGTCCATAACTTTCTCTACATATGTCCAAATGATGACTTCTTTACTTTTGTGGAAACTAGACACAAAGGGCTACAACTTTTGTTTTTGAATCATCTCAAAATTCTTTGTAGATCAAAAGATATAGGCTTCCGAAGTCGGACCAACGGGTCTGCAGAACTTCCTGGAGCGCCTCCGCGACCAAATTTACACGGTCCGCGCCCCCTCCTCCGCCCTCAACGAAATTTTGCCGCCCTCAGCGGTATTTTGCCGACCTCAGCGAAATTTTAAGGACTAGAACCATGCCTTAGTTTCTATAATGCCCGGACTCGCTCAAAACCCATCCCGAAACTCATCTGGAATCTCCCAGACACAAACCATATATGAATTTCAATCATAAAACACACTACGGACCTGCTCGCATACTTAAAAGACTGAAAATAGGTCGTCTTGACCTGATATTGACCATGGTCAAACTCTCAAATATTTTAACTTTACTAATCTCTCAACCAATAATCCAAAAATACACCCAAGCCCCTCGAGACCTCGACCAAATATAACAACATGTTCCATAATACAATACGAACTTAGTGGAGGCTTCAAATCTCGTCAAACAACGTCAAAATTACGAGTCGCGCCTCGAATCGAGTTATGAGTTTTTGAATCTCCCAACTTCTATGTTTTGCACCGAAACATATCAAATCAATCCGGAATGACTTCAAATTTTGCACACAAGTCATAATTGATTTAATGGAGCTATTCCCATTTTCCAGAATCGAAGTCCGACCTCGTTATCAAAAATTCACCCTTCGGTAGAATTTTTTAAAATCTTATATTTTCCAACTTTCTCCAAAATGTGTCGAATTGTCCTACAGACTTCCAAATCCAAATCCGAACATATGCCTAAGTTCGAAATCATCATACGAAACTAAGGCAACTAAATTCCGAATCTTCAATAAATCAAACTCAACCACACCCGCGGGTCATAATACATATTGTGAAGCTGTTCGATACCTTAAGCCACTGAACGGGGCGTTAATTCTTAAAACGACAAGTCGGGTCGTTACAATAATTAACTATAAGAAGATTCAGAGGGGTGCGAGAGAGAATACAATTTACATGTACATTTTAACAATACCAAAACGGTAAAAAATGGACAAGTAACACATTAAGCCCAAATAAATCATAATATATATAAAAATTAATAAAGCCAAATAAAGTCAATGTACAAGCTCGAATTCTTGTTACTATCCCCAGCAGAGTCGCCAGAACTGTCACACCCCTTTTCTACCCCCCAAAAAGATGTGTGTGTTGTGGATTGTGGGTTAAAGAATTTTTTCAATTAAAGTGACAAACTTGAGTAGGGATTATTTTATATACAGAGTCGCGACTTGGAATTTATTTTTTTCGGTGTTCCAAGTCAACTTTTATTTGAATACCTAGTCAAAGGAGGGATTGACTCTATTTTTATCGGTCCGCAAAATCAAAATTTGGGTAAGAAATTATGTTGACCGGAGAGAAAGTGTAAGGCATTCCCGGAGTTCTGTGGTTCTAGTACGGTCGCTTTATTGACTTAAACTTGGCTTGAATTAATTTTGGACAAACTGTGATTTATATGACTTTCATGTTTTACCTATCCGCTTTTATCTCTTGATTATTAGAATTATTAAACAAAATAATTTGGATAATATTACGTTGTCATAACCACGCTACGCAAGAGAATGCGTGATTGAATAATAAAATTAATTAACTTATCATAATTGCGCCTCACAAGCGAATCCGAAATCATGAAAATTAATTATTTGTAGTACTTTTGAGAAATTACTGCATTTGAGAAAATTAAATTTTTTTTTTAAAATTATTAAAAGTCACTTATCATGCTACGCAAGCGAATCCGCGATTTTAGCAAAGGATTAACTAAAACTAATGGGGTATAGTATGAGGTTATTTTACTAATTTATTGAATGTTGAACATCACGCTACGCAAAAGATTCCGTGAAGTCAAAGCGCGCCTATTAATTGTCTAGCGTTTAAATTAATTAATTAGGAGGTGATTAAATTATTCTAATTAGTTAAATAATAAATAAATAAAAACTTATTTGAATTTATTATTTGGAGAAAATATGGCACACGAGTTTGGACCAACTTTATTCATTTTTGAGGAAATGGGCAACCTTCCTATTAAAACAAAAGTAACACTCAACTAAATAAAAGAATGGGCCAACAACTTGTTAAAAGACAATACGGGCCACCAACTTATTAAGAAAATATGGGCCACCAACTTATTTATTGGCATTGGGCCAATATGTATTTTATTAAACCCAGCCCAATATTTTATGATTCAAGACTAACCCCATGTATGCTGAAGGTCTAATGTGTCCCCCTTTTTATTAAATCTAATTTTATTTGTGCACATTATTCCCTACACTCAGCAAGAGTGATCAATGGCCTCTTAATTTTCTTTAACTAAATTTGGTCACAGTCCATATGTCAAAATTAAATCCAAGATATTCACTTGGATAAAATAGCTATCTTCTGTCATCCAAATACTAACAAACACTCTAAATTAATAACAACCTCATTTTTTTTTTACTTAACAATTATAAAGTGGACTGATGGAAACTTCTAAATGTTCACTTTTGCTTAAACTGCACAATAGAAAAAAATAGACAAATGGATTGTCTCCTTTAATAAAATAGCTTCATAATTCAAATGGGAATTTATCAATGCAAAAGGGATATAATGATAGCAAAGACTCAAACAACCTACCCGTATATTGGAACTCCAAAATTTACAAGAAACAAGAGAAACATATTCACATCCAATCCATAGTGGTCAGTCTATGCTAGTTTATCTTTCCAATAACTAAATAAGACTACAAAGTGGTGCTTCAGCTAACATGTAGGGAGCAATTTCAAACTAGCAGTTATATATTCACATGGTTGCGTCATGCATACTACGTTAAAACACACAAACAAATGGCCAAATGAGTTCAGCTATATTCCAATAGTCAAAATAGGTTCAAATCTTGGTTTATTGCTATGAAAATCTGCAATACAAAGGTTCAAAAGTTACATGAAGAGCAGAAATACAATACAACAGTGAAAAGCGAGAAGAAACATCAGCACAACAACAAGGAAACAACAGTAAGATGAACGTTTGAACAACCCGAAAATCTTAGAGTAGAAGCCTAGAACAAGCTCTAAAAGACTTATCTTTTTGAAAGAGTTTTCACCCTAAGAACCTTCACAAAGCTCACAATTTCAGCTTACTATTAGCTTACTATAGATGTTAGTTAAGTTGATCTTTTTTTGCTCTCAAGTGGTGTTTCTTTTACCGTGAGTAAGTCTCTCTATTCTAAGTGTAAGAGAATCACCTTTATAGGAGAAGAGCAGCCCTTTAAATAGGCAAATAATGTCAGATTTTTTGGAAAGATTTTGGTTCACCAAAAGTCTATCCAAAAGACTGACTTAGTGTGCTAAACACTGTTCAAAATTTGTCCAAAAGGTGAAAGGACAGTCTGAAAATTTGTTGTGTCAGAAGCAAGGAGAAAACTAAAGTCATTTCAGCCACACTACTAGTAAAAGGTAGGCTACTAGTACATTATTTTATGATAAAATAACCTAAACTTCAGATTTTAACTACATCAATACCATCCTATTGATTTTGAACCAAATCAAACTCAAACAACTAAATATTGACAAAAAAGAAACCAAAATTCAAATGAAACTAAAACTCAAACTGATTTGTGCAAACTAAATATAGAACAATCAACTGAATTCACAAACTAATGCTCAAAACAGAACGAGCATCATTAACAATCGGACGACGATGTTCAACAGCTAAATAATTAATTAACTAAGTAAACGATTTAACTAATACCCTAAAGATTACTTTTAATCAATAATAGTCTAACAAACAACTAAACTAACTTGAAACTCTAATTAACAACAAACAACCAAAACAGAAAAATCAAAAATCAGAAACTAACCTACTAATAATAAAAAAAACAAAAATCAGAAATTAATTAAAGAGATGACGATTATACCTAATGAGCATTCTAGAAGCTGTTTGAGCCGCGAGAAGACGCCGGAGATGCCAAGAGGCAGCTGTCCGACCCCGAAATACAAGTTCCCTTTTAGCAAATACCCAAAACAAGTAAGTTTTGGTATCATAGTAGAAGGGAACATGAGTCTTTGGGTTGAGTGGGCTAAAGAAAAATGAGGCAGTGGTGACCTTGGGGTGGTCGCGGCAGCAGGGGGTGGCTGGCCGGCGGTGGTGCATTTTTTGGGGGGTGAAATGGGTAGGAAAGGATAGGTATAGCGGAGCTCTATCCATCCATGTATGTGTTGTAGGGTGGTGGTGGAGGAGTTTCTTTGATTTTAGAAAAATAGGCGGCGGATAGGGTTTCCTAGATCTAAAAATCATGGAATTTGAACGGTTTTTGAGGGATTTGGGTTGGAGATTTGGAAAGAGGGGGTTGAGGTGATTGTATGGTACAATTTTGGGCAGATTGGAGGCGGGCCGTCGCCGGTGGGAGATTTCCGGCGGCGGAGCAGGGTGGCGGCGCTGAGAGGAGAAAGAGAAAAGAGAGAGGAAGAAAAAAGAAAATAGGGCAAAAATGAGGGCAAATTTTGGACTCTTTAGGCTTTAAATAGCTTAAGTGAAGATTAAATTAGGACTGTTGGATCAAGTCAAGATGTGTGGCTAAAATTAAATCTCAGCCACTTAACTAGAACGACGCCGTTTTGGGGCGTTCGATTGGGGTCTTGAGCTGGGCGGGTCGAATACAATTGGGCCACATATTTGGTCCATGTTTTGGGCCAATTTTGCTTTTAAAACAAACAAAATCAATCCCAATTAAACCCATTAACAAACTACTAAATATAATCTAATTCTAAAACATATACATAATAAACTTAAAATAAAGACACAATGTAGAAGAAAAAGTAAAAATCAGGCCTTTACAAACCCTAATAATTCTTATTGGGGCTTGAACCTAAAAGGAATATTTCGCCCCTTTATGCCTCTTTTGTACTCAAGAATACTACTCTGGAGTTGCAACTTGTAGTGGCTAAACGTTAATAGCATAGGTAAAAGGTGGCTAATTACTAATATTACACAATATTTTTTCTCTTTCTTTCTTACTCTTTGTTTTTCCTCTGAGAGGTTTATTATTTTGGTGGGATTTGTTTTGAGAATTTAAACAAACTGAGTTTTCAGTTTTTTTTCTTAAAGACATAAATATTTTTTTTCAAAATTTTCAAAAATGGTTAAACTTTTTTATAAAGAGCAGCTGTTGTAAAGCTGAAACACTAACATTGTTGGTCATGTACATTATTTCAAATATTTGAAAAATTATTTGCAAATTAATGTTTGATTAACAATTTGGAGCGTTATTTAACTAGAGAATTTGACATTTAAGAAACTTGTTAACACAATTTTAAGTTTGGAAATTCAGTTTCAAAACAAAATTTATTTCTTATTTCATAACAACTATTTTTGTGTCTTTAATAGTTTGATAACATGAATTATTCTAAGAACTAAAAAGATATTCTATAGAACACGAAGAGACAGAACTGACCAAACTTAATACTAACCTCCCCTATCCCCGCGCGCCCCAACAGAAAAAAAAGAAGGAAGACAAAGAAGCTAAGTCATTCTAAACGGGGTAAATGTCCAAATATAATTTTGTATTATACGAAATTGAGTATATTTGCCTTTTATTAATATTTTAGCTCAAATATGCCCTTACCGTCACATAGTTGGTCTATATATACCCTTATAGTTACACAGTTGGCTCATATATGTCCTTTTCGAAACGGAATTCACCCAAATTAATTAACTTTTTCTTTAATTGTATTAAAGTGTATTACAAACACTATTTCTTTTTTATTAGTAATTTTTTTCTTTACCTTTCTCTTTTCTTTCTTCTTTTTTCTTTTCTTCTTTTTTTTTTCCTTTTTCTTTCTCCCTTATCCGTTTCCTCCATTACTGATGTCTTCTCCATTTTCGTCACCAATTTCACTTGACAAAACTCATGAATTCCAATTACTAAGAAAATTCTCCCATAAGGTAATCAAGTTCTAATTTCACTGGCCCTCTAAATAAACGAAATTAAATTGTTCCAAAAATTATGGTTTAAACTTTAAAATAATAAAAACATCTAAACCTTTAACAATACTCAAAAGACCAAAATATTTAAATTATTTTTAGAAAGATAATTTAATGATTAAAAACCTAGAGTTCAAATTGTAGTGTTATAAATTTGAGTTGTTAGACTTTTTCCAGTTGGACCTTTTCTATTTTTTTTTAATTAACTATGTAGGTTAGGGGTATACATGGAACGGGTTGGTTCGATTTTTATCAAAATCAAACCAAACCATTATATCGGTTTGGATTGTTCGATTTTGTTGGATTTTTGGATTTTTTATTACATAAATATTATTTCAATCTTACTTTATTAAATTTTTTAAAACTAAA
Source organism: Nicotiana otophora (assembly GCA_000715115.1). Classification (NCBI taxonomy): domain Eukaryota; kingdom Viridiplantae; phylum Streptophyta; class Magnoliopsida; order Solanales; family Solanaceae; genus Nicotiana; species Nicotiana otophora. The sequence goes on from AWOL01S0014078.1 coordinate 50,262, forward strand.
TATATGTTCAGTAAAAATTAAAAAATTGACAAACATATGATCTATAAAATTATTCTTATGGGAGAATTTTCTTAGTAATTGGAATTCATGAGTTTTGTCAAGTGAAATTAGTGATGAAAATGGAGAAGACGTCATTAATGGAGGAAAACGGATAAGGGAGAAAGAAAAAGGAAAAAAAAGAGAAGAAAAGAAAAAAGAAGAAAGAAAAGAGAAAGGTAAAGAAAAAAAAGTACTAATAAAAAGAAAATAGTGTTTGTAATATACTTTAATACAATTAACGAAAGAGTTAATTAGTTTGGGTGAATTCTGTTTCGAAAAGGGCATATATGTTCCTGTTTAGTTATTATTTGTTTGCTGTTGTACCATTTTCCTGGCAATAACCAAGAAATCTACTGT
>AWOL01S0014082.1:24254-38357 GCA_000715115.1 Nicotiana otophora
AAGATATCAAAATAAAACTGACAACGGAAAATATAACAAAACAAATATTAACCACCTCGAAGAATGTTTAACAACAAGTCAATGTAAGAAAATACGCATTTTCCAACAGCATATCAATGGGACCAGGTCATGTGATAACATATTGGATTCCACCAATGACTCATAAAACACAAGGGAAAGTCATTTAATAAAAACAAGAATTTGATCAAAACATCAACCCTTGGTTCCAACATATAAACAATAACAGGAATGACCCCCGATATATCTCATAACTATCCTCAACAATCTACTCTTATGTCGCCGCATGCACATTAACAATAGAATGCCAAATCTAGTCACAAATCCAGTCATAATGGAATGCCATTAACAACAGAATGCACATTAACATTATCTTGACTACCCATAAAACCACAAGTCCATATATATGTTTGGTTTTCAAATCCTAGTCCAATTCGACCCTCAAATCTCAAATATTTATTTTTCAAAACATAATAAAAAATCCCCAAAATTCCAGAGAATGTTGCAAAAGTGACACTCACTTAGCATATGCGATGAAATACACCTTCGCAAAAGCGACCTGCGCCCAGCCCAACCCACTTCACATTTGCGAGGCTTGTGACGCAAATGCAAAGCCTACCATCCACTGCCCCCTTCGCAAATGCGATTGTTACTTTGCAAATGGAGTATATGAAAATGTGAACTGATGCTCGCATTTTCTATAACTGTAACACCAGCACACAAGCAATGATGAATCAAGTCCAAACCAATCTGAAACATGTTTAAACTCACCCGAGCCCTCGGGGCTCCACACCAAACATTCAAACAAGTCTAGAAATATCATACGATCTTGCTCACGATCTTATCGCACACTTAAAACACCAAAGTAACATCCAGAACCACGAGTCGGACACCAAAACACATAAAATTCACGATGAAACTCAAGAATCGCTAAAATCACAACCAAGCGTTTGATTCCTATCAAACCAACTCTGAATGACACCAAACATTGCACACAAGTGTAAAATGCCAAAACAGACGTAATAGAAGTATCAAAACCAAAATCCAAACCCGATAGCCACAAAGTCAACCTATGAAATTTCTAAGCTTCCAAATTGCCAACTTTCGGCAAGAAGAACCAATTCAACATAGGAACATCCAAATCAAATTCTGAGCATATTCCTAAGTCCAAAATCACCATAAGACCTATTGGAACAATCAAAATACCGTTACGTGGTTATTTTCACAACAGTCAAACCTCAGTCAACACTTTTAACCTAAGTTCCAAACTAAGAACCAAGCATTCCAAATCAACCCAAAACCTTCCCGAAACCTGACCAACAATCCCTGCAAGTCATGAAACCATAAATACAAATACAGGAAGCTTCAAAAAGGAAAAGTAGTATGAAATACACAAAACAGTTGGTCGAGTCATTATATTCTCCCCCTCTTAAGCAAACATTCATCCTCCAACAAGTTTAGAGACATACTTGAAACGCCAAAAAAGGAGGTTAACGACAACAAATATCATGGTCGGTCTCCCAAGTTGCCTCCTCGACCGATTGACCTCTCAATTGAACCTTCACTGATGAAATGTTCTTCGACCTCAACTTCCGGACTTGCCAGTCAAAAATACCACCGGCTCCTCAACATAGGTCAAATCCTTGATTGGTTAGACTTAGCTGAAATTTAACACATGTGACGGATCTCCATAGTACTTCCGGAGCATGGAAACATGGAAAACCAGATGAACTCCCGATAAACTGGGTGGCAATGCAAGTCTGTTTGCCACCATACCCACTCTCTCAAGTATCTCAAAAGGACTAATATAACGAGGTCTCAACTTTCCCTTCTTACCGAACCTCATCAAACCCTTTATGGGAGAACCTCTGAGTAGAATCTTCTCACCCACCATGAATGATACATCATGAGCCCTCGTATCAACATAACTCTTTTGCTTGGACTGCGATGTATGATGCCGCTTTTGAACCAACATCACCTTCTCCAAAGCATCACAGACAAAATCGGTTCCCATCAAACTAGCCTCCCCAGGCTCAAACAAACATACCGGAGAACGACACCGCCTCCCATATTAGGCCTCATACGGAGCAATCTAGATGCTCGATTTATAGTTGTTGTAGGCGAACTCTGCTAGCGGTATGAACTGGCCCCATGAGCCACCAATCCGTCTAGGGATGAAATGTCATACTCATCTTCATCAAAGTTCCTTAAGGTACGCGGAAGCCAAACCACAAAATCTATAGTGATATTCTCCCACTTCCACTCCATAATATCCTCTGAAGTAAACCATCCGGTCTATGATACTGGTACTTAACCTGTTGACAGTTCAAATAGCAAGCCACATGCTCCACAATATCTTTCTTCATTCTTCTACACCAGTAGTGTTGCTTCAAAACATGGTGAATCTTCATCGCACCTGGATGAATGGAATACCATGAACTATGGGCCTCCACAAGAATCCCCTCCATCAACCCATCCACATTGGGCATACAAATTCGGCCTTGAAGTCTCAAGACCAAATCATCACTAATAGTCACCTTCTTAGCATCATCGTATTGCACCATGTCCTTAAGGACAAACAACTGGGGATCATCATACTAATGTGTCTTGATACACTCAAACAAAGATGATCATGACACAACACAAGAAAGAACCCGTCTAGGCTCTGAAATATCCAACCTCATGAATCTATTAACCAAAGATTGATTACCCAAAGCTAACATTCGCTCCCCAACTGGAATAAAAGCAGGACACCCCATGCTCTCAGCCATCCTACTCAAAGCATCGGCCACCAAATTGGCCTTTCAGGGATGATAAAAAATGGTGATATCATAGTCCTTTAGTAGCTATAACCACCTCTGTTGCGTCAGGTTCAGATCCTTTTTGTTTGAATAAGTGTTATAGTCTCATGTTATTCATGAACACTTCAAATGACACACCGTAAAGATTATGCATCCAAATCATAAGCCCGTAAACAATGGATGCTAACTCAAAATTGTGCATCGAGTAGTTATTCTCGTAAGGCCACAACACATAATATATTGGATAAGAACCCGATGTTGAAGGTAAAACCAGAACTGGAGCTGTAGTCAGTGTAGTCTTGAGCTTCTGAAAGCTTTCCTCACTCTCGTCTCACCACCTGAATGGGGCCCCATTCTGAGTCAATCTGGTCAAAGGAGCTGCGATGGATGAAAACCCTTCCACAAAACAACAATAATACCTAGCAAAACCTAGAAACATCCGGAGCAGTGAAAAGTCGTGGCTAACTCTAAACTGCCTTAATCTTCTTCATGTCTACCTTAATCCCCTCAATAGACACCACGTGACCAAAGAACGCCACCCAATCTAGCCAAAACTCGAACTTGTAGAATTTGGAATATATGTTCTTTTCCCTAAAAGCCTGGAGCATGATCCTTAAGTGCTACTCATGCTCCTCTCGGATGCAGGAATACAACAGTATATCATCAATAAATACAATGATGAAGGAATTGAGATACGACTGGAACACTCTTTTCATCGAGTGCATAAACGTTGTTAGGGCATTGGTCAGCCCGAATGATATCACAAAGAACTCGTAGTAACCATAGCAGGTCTTGGAAGCCGTATTCGATATATTCGACTCCCAGATACTTACCTGACGGTACCCCGATCTCAAATCAATCTTTGAGAATACTCTAGCACTATGAAGTTGATCAAATAAATAATCAACATGTGGTGGTAGGTACTTGTTCTCAACCATAACCTTGTTCAGCAACCTGTAGTCAATGCACATCCTCAAAGAGTCACCTTTCTTCTTCAAAAATAGAACTACGGCACCCTAAGATGAGACACTCGGTTGGATGAAATCCTTATTGAGTTTATTCTCTTCCGGGTGGCATGCCCAGTAGGTCTACGAGAAATATATCTGGAAACCCGCTCACTACTAGAACTGACTCAACGGTAGGAGTATCAGCACTAACATACCTCGTAAAGGCTAAGTAGCCCAAGCACCCCTTTAAACCATCCGTTGTGCCTTTTGAAAATGATACTACACTACTAGGTACATGACCCAATGCACCTCTCAAGTCCATCCTCGGCAACCCCAGCATAGCTAACATCACGGTATTAGCGTGACAATTAAGAATAGTGTGATCTGGTGACAATAAATCGATACCCAAAATCAGATCAAACTCTACCATATTGAGTAATAGAAGGTCAACCCTAGTCTTAAGGAGTTGAAAGGACAACTTTAGGAGTTTATTGCTAAGGGTTTCATCAGGCCCAGTGTGTCCCCTTGGGGTGCACCGATTCTATTTATGAAGAAGATAGATAGCTCTATAAGGATTTGTATTTAGTATAGGCATTTGAACAAAGTTATTGTCAAGAATAAGTACCCACTACCGCGTATCGATGATTTGTTTGATTACCTTGAGGGTGCTAAAGTGTTCTCAAAGATTGATTTGATATCGGGGTATCATCGGTTGACGATTTGGCCTTAAGATATTTTGAAGACAGCTTTCAGTTCTGGTTTTGCCTTCAACATTGGGTTCTTAAACAATTTATTATGATACTTTGCGGATTTGCATTGGATGTGTATTAATTTAGGAGGGTAGAGTTATTGCATTTGCTTCACGTTAGTTGAAGTCCCATAAGAATAACTACCCTATACATGATTTGCAGTTGACAGCCATTGTTCACGCATTGAAGATTTTGAGGCACTATCTCTATGGCATGTCTTATAAGGTGTTCACATATCACAGGAGTCTACATCACTTGTTCAAGCAAAAGGATTTGAACTTAAGGCAACAGAGGTGGTTAGAACTATTAAAGGACTATGATACCACCAATTCTTTAACATCCAGGGAATGACAATGTGGGGGGCGATACTTTAGGTAGGAAGGTTGAGAGCATGGGGAGTGTTTCTTATTCCAGTAGGGGAGAGAATGTTAGCATTGGATGTTCTGGCCCTTTGTTCAATTGGTTGGATATTTTTGAGCCCAACCAGGCTCTTGCTTGCATGGTTTCACTGTCTTTCTTCTTTGAGTGTGTGAGTATGATGATTCCTAATTGCTTGTCCTGAAGGACATGGTGCAATATGGTCATGCCAAGGTAGTTACTATTGGAGATGTTGCAGGGTCAGTTCTGTGTGCCAAATATGGATGTGATGCGAGATTTGATACTTGTGGAGGCTCACAGTTCACAGTATTCCATTCATCGTGGTACCACAAAGATGTACCAGAGTTGAGGTAGCACTAGTGGTGGCGGAGGATGGAGAATGATATTGTCGATTATGTTACATGGTGTTGAACTGTCAACAGGTGAAGTACGAGCATCATAAATTAGGTGGTTTGCTTCACAGGCTTGATATTCCAGAGTGGAAGTGGAAGTGTATCACCATGTATTTTATAGTTACACTTCCACGGGCCTTGAGGAAATTTGATGTAGTATGGGTCATTGTGGACAGACTGACCAATTCTTAACACTTTATTCCTGTTGTGATATATATTCTTCAGAGCACTTGGCTCAGATTTATATTCGTGAGATTGTTTGCCTTCATGGTGTGCCCGTGTCTATTATCTCGGATTGAGGTACTCAGTTCACATTGTAATTTTGTAGAGCAGAGCAACGAGAGTTGGGTACATAGGTAGAGTTGGGCACATAGGTAGAGTTGAGCATAGCATTTCATCCCTAGACAGACGGGTATTCCGAGCACACTATTCAGATCTTGGAGGATGTATTATGTGCTTGTGTCATTAACTTTGGAGGTTCATGGGATCAGTTTCTTCCATTAATAGAGTTCACCTACCACAACAGCTATCAGTCGAGTATCCATATGGATCCTTATGAGGCTTAATAAAAGAGGCAATGTCGTTCTCCAGTTGGTTGGTTTGAGCCCGGGGAAACTAGGCTGTAAGGAATTGACCTGTTCCATGATGTTTCGGAGAAGGTGAAGTTGATTTAGGAGTGGCTTCGTATAGCTAAATACAGGCAGGAGAGTTATGATGAAATGAAGGCTCGTAATGTTACATATATGGTGGGGGAGAAGTTTTTGCTTAGAGTTTCACCCATGAAGGGTGTGATGGGGTTCGGGAATAAGGACAAGTTGAGCCCTAGGTATATTGGTCCTTTGGAGGTTCTGGAGAGAGTGGGATATGTGGCCTAAAGACTTGTCTTGACACCTAATCTACGAGGGGTACACTAAATATTTCATCTTTCAATGCTCCGGAAGTATTATGGTGATGCGTAACATATTTTGGACTTCATTACTGTGCAGTTTGATAGGGATTTGACTTATGATTTGGAGCTGGTGGCTATTTTGGATCGGCAGGTTCAGAAGTTGAGGTCAGAGAATATAGCGTCAGTGAAGGTGTATTAGAGAGGTCAGCTAGTGGAGGAGGCTACTTAGGAGACTGAGCAGGAGAGGCATAGCAGATATCCTCACCTTTTTGAGACTCGAGATACGATGCTAGACTCATTTGAAGATGAACGCTTGTTTAAGAGGGGAGAATATAATAACATGGCATTTTTTTTTTAGTACTTTAGAATAGGTTCCCCTATTTGGTGCTTTACGTCTGTGTTTTTTAGTTTTCATGACATGCTAGGTGGTTGGTTGGGCTTCAGTGATGTTTTGCAGTGAATTGGAATACTTAGTCCCAATGTTAGAAGCTTAAGTTAAAAGAGTTTACCAGAGTTTGACCTTTGTAGAGATAACTCCGGAATGGGGTTTTGATGGTTCCAATAGCTTTGTATGGTAATTTTGAACTCAATCGAATGTCCGGATGTTGATTTCGAGGTCTGTAGGTTAATTTGGTGTCGTTTGGCGAAAGTTGGAAAATGGAATGTTTGGAAGGTTAATAGGTTTGATCGAGAGTTGAATTTGATGATATCAGGTTTGTATCTCGGTTTCGAGAGTTGGGATAGGTCTGTTGTGTCATTTGGGACTTGTATGTAAAATTTGAGGTCCTTTAGAGTTTATTTGACACGGTTTGGCATGAGTTTTAAAAGATGAAGGTTCATTAGTTCTTTGGGCTTAAATTGAGGTGTGATTTGAGGTTTTGATGTTGTTTTATTTTATTTGACGACTCGAGAAGGTTCTTGTTATTTTTTAGGATTGATTTGTATGTTTGGACGGGGTTCCGGGGGCCTCGGGGGTGTTTTATATAGAGCTCGGGCCATTTTGGGATTTGGTGTTATTGTTGAAGCTTTTGACTTCTGGCGCTTTCGCAACTGCGGTAGGATTGGCCGCAGATGCAAAGACACAGGTTCAACTTTTGTTGCGCAGGTGTAGGGTTTTCTTTTCCATAGGAGGTTTGTACAATTCCATAGAAGCGGATATGCTTCTACGAGGAGGGGTCCATATAAGCGGAGTTTGGCTGAAGCAGCATGGACCGTAGATACGAAAGGGCTCCACAGGTGCGGGAGTATGTCCATAGAAGCGATAGGTCTGGATATAAGTGGAGTTCACGGGTGCATGATTTTGGAAGCAAATATAATATCGCAGGTGCGTTGTTATGGATCATAGATGCAATTTTGCTGGTGGACTCTATAATATCGAGGGTTTGAGTGTTTTTCTCATTTTTGTTTTTGCGGAGCTTGGTCCAAGGTGATCTCTAAAGTGCTTTTCCTAATTGAAGAGCTAATTGAAATTTAATCACTTTTGATGATAAATATTGATTTCCCATTGATTAAGCCACCTAATATTCATGAATTTAAGTTGGTCTTCAAGGTTTTTTAGACTATGTTATTTGAGAGTTTTATTTGATTATTTGAGGGACGATTTGTGGTTGGAATTTGATAAATTTGGTATGGTTGGACTTTTAATCGAATGGGTATTTGGAATTTATGAGTTTGTTCGGGTTCCGAGGCACGAGCATGGGTTGACTTTTTGGGTTGGCTTTTTTATTTTGGTTAAAGTTCTTAGCTTAATTATTTGGAATCAATTCCTATGGCTTTTATTCATTATATTTTGTTAATTTGGCTAGATTCGGGGTTGTTCGGAGGTTTATTCACGTGGGATGGGCTTGTTAGAGGAGTGATTTTGCTTGATTTCGGTAATAACATACAAAAACATGGTTGAGGCACTAGTTGCTTGAGTTATTTGTGATATGTACGTGCTATGGGTGGTGCACATGTGCGGGGCTGACCCCATGTGCATGCACCGGGTGTTTATCCATGCTCGGGGTAGTGCTTAGGTTATGAAATTCCTTGAATAGATTGTCAAGATATATGTTGTGATGTTTCTCATATTTGTACCTCGTTGTGACCTAATTGAGCCATATTTGATGTTACATAGAGGTCAGTCTCATAATTTAACTTGATAATTATTGTTTTTGTGACAGAATTGCTAATTTGAGTCATCATAGCACACTTTGCACCTACATACACCATACCATGTCATTTATATCAGTCCAGGAGTATGATATTTGATATTCGTTGGTCATGTACATGTAATATTGTATATATGTTTTTCTGTGTGATATGATTTGGACTGATAGCCCGCGACCACACCAGGGGGCTTGAGATATTGAGCTTGTGACTACGCCAGGTGGATTGTAATTATTGGCACGTAAGTTATTTGCGGAGCATATTTAGACTTTGTATGGGATGTCAGTGCTAATACTCCTACCGTTGAGTCAGTTCTGGTGGTGAGATATTTCCCATATGTGTTCCAGTAGACCTATAGAGCATGATGCTCGATAGGGATATTGATTTTGATATTGACTTAGTGTCGGGCACTCAGCCCATTTCTATTCCACCATATGATATGACACCAACAGAATTAAAGGAATAAAAGGAACAACTTCAGGAGTAGGTTGATAAGTATTTCATCCGACCCAATGTATCGCCTTGGGGTGCTCCAGTTCTATTTGTGAAGACGAAAGACGTCTCGATGAGGATGTGTATTAACTATAGGCAGCTGAACAAATTTACAATCAAGAAAAGGTACCCACTACAACTCATTCATGACTTATTTGACCAGCTTCTGGAGGCTAGAGTGTTCTCGAAGATTGATTTGAGGTCAGGTCATCATTAGTTGAAGATTCGTGAATCAGAATTCCTGATGACTTCATTGAGGACTCAATATGGTCAGTAGGAGTTTCTAGTGATGTCATTTGGGATGACTAATGCCCGACAACATTTATGCACATAATGAACAGTGTGTTCCAGCCATGTCTTGATTCTGTCATCATCAGTTCATTGGCGATATTTTGATGTATTCTCGCAATCGGGAGGACCATGAGCAAAACTTGAGGATCGTGCTCCAAATAATGATAGAGAAGAAGTTATATGCAAAATTCCCTAAGTGTGAGTTTTGGCTTGATTCAGTGGCATTTCTGGGTCACATGGTATCTAATGAGGGGATCAAGGTAGATCCAAAGAAGATTGAAGAAGTTCAGAGTTGGCCCAGACCATCTTCAATTACTGAGATCCATAGTTTCCTCGGTTTGGCTGGATATTATTGTCCTTTTTTATAGGGTTTCTCATCCATTGCTGCACCTTTGACTAAATTGACCTAGAAGGGTGCTCCTTTTAGATGGTCCGACAAGTGTGAGGTTAATTTTCACTAGCTCAAGACTACATTGACTATGGTCCCAGTGCTTGTGTTGCCTACAAGTTTCAGGTATTACACTTTGTATTGTGATACATCACGTATTGGGATTGGCGCAGTGTTGATGCAAGACGGTAGGGTGATTGTCTACGCGTCTCGGCAAGTACACTGTGCATGTCTTAGAATTGGTACCTATTGTTCACACATTGAAGAGTTGGAGGGAATATCTATACGGTGTTCCATGTGAGGTCTATATCGACCATCAGAGTCTCCAGTATCTATTCAAGCGGAAGAACCTTAATTTGAAGCAGCGAAGATGGTTAAAGTTGCTGAAAGACTATGAGAGCATAATTTTGTATCATCCCGGGAATGTCAATGTGGTGGTCCATTCCTTGAGTACAATGACTGAAAGTATGGGAAATCTGACATATTTTGCAGCAACAGAGAGACCACTAACCATGGATGTTCAGGCTTTGCCAATCATTTTGCGAGACTGGGTTTTGCGGAGCCTAGCCGGGTTCTTGCTGTAAGGCTTCGTAAAGTTTTTTCCTAAACAACCTGGGGTTTCATGGTGCCTAGGTAGGCATATGTGTTAATTATAGTTGGAGGAAAACATTTGGTAGAATTGGGTATTTCTGTGGCCCATTGTGCGACCGCAAAATCACTCTGCGAGCCGCAGAATGGCCGCAGAGTGAGGTAGTCATTTGGGATATTTTTGGATGTCATTTGGCGGCCCATTATGCGACTGCAAAATGATTTGGGGCGCCACACACTGATCGTAGAGCCAGCTAGAAAATGTTGTGGAGGGAGGTTCTGCGGTGCTTTATTCGATCACAGAACAAGTTTGTGGATCGCACAACGGCCGCAGAGTGGGCAGACCAGCCTAGTTCTGGAGGGCCATTTTGCGACCTATTTCACGGACAGCAAAAGAATTATGTGGTTGCATATGCGACCGCATATCCCATTTCGGAGCTTCATTTTTGGGTTTTTATAGCCCGACCCCATTTCGTTATTTATTCCCCAATCAATTATTCCCCAATTCTTACTCAAAATCTTGGAAGAATTAACAAGGGAATCACACTAGGTCTTCATCCTAGAGGTAAGATTTTGCACCCTATCTCTTAATTTCGAAATTTAACTATAAATGGGCAATTAGTCCGACAAGTGTGAGGTGAAGTTTTAGACGACATCTGCACAATTCATTCCGGTTGTGACTACCTATTCTTCAGAGCAGCTGGCTCAGATCTATATCCGTGAGATTGTTCGTCTCCATGGTGTGCCGGTATACATTATCTCCGATCGAGGCACACTCTTCACATTGTATTTTGGAGAGTTGTGCAGCGTGAGTTAGGCAAACAAGTTGAGTTGAGTAGAACATTTCAAACCCCAGACAGGCGGGCAGTCCGAGCGCACCATTCTGATCTTGGAGGATATGCTATGTGCCTGTGTTATGGAGTTTCTACTGCTTTCAGAGTTTGCCTACAACAACAACTACCGATCGAGTATTTAGATGGCTCCTTAGAAGGACTTATTGTTACAACCAAAATCGGAGGGCCGCAAAGGGTACCCTGTGCCTTACTCAACTGAGTACCAACGTAGCATATCTTTCTTATCACACCATCATGGGTAAATAGGACAGAAGAGATGTCATGAAATAACGAGAATAAAACGTAAAGGAATACTCGACGTAGGAAGATCTAGAATGATGTAGAAACTTATAGATGTGACATAAGGGCCTATAAGGCCGACATGATCATTTGTACACTCAAAACATAGACCGACAAGGCCATAAAAGTACCCATATACATGACATCTGTCTACAAGCCTCTAAGAGTACATAAAAATCATAATGGTCGGGACAGGTCCCCGCCATACCAATCAATACATGCTAGAGCATACTGACCAAATAGGTAACTACGGAGCAAGTGGAGTACCCCAACACCTTCCACTGAGCAGATAGCCTACCAGGAGGGCTGTCAACTTGTCTATCGAGACCTACGGGCATGAAACGCAGTGTCGCCAGGCAAAAGGGACTTTATTACTAATAAAGTATTGTAAGGCCCCGTAAAATCATTCCTAAAAACTGAGGTTTTGTGGTGGAGAAGTAGGCTTACGTGTTTGGGGATTGTAGAAATTCTTCGAGGCGAGCAAACGGACCTTTTGGGTTGAACAATGCGCTGGCGCGTAAAAAAACATTTTCAGCAGAAAAATACATTTCTGCAGCCCGCTATGTGGCCGCAGAATCACTTTGCCGAACACATAATGGACGCAGAGTGAAGTAGGTGACACGAGTTTGGAGATCAGGTTTGCGGCGCATTATGCAACTGTATACCTGTTATGCGGTGCATTATGCGACCGCACAACAGGTTTGCGGGCCGCATAATGACCGCAGACCGAGTTAGTTTTGCCCAGTTCCGGAGGGCAATTGTGCGGCGTATTCTGTGGACCGCAGAAGCATTTTGCGGTCTCATATGTGACCGTAGATCCTGTTTTAGAGCTTAATTTTTGCGTTTTTAAAACCCGACCCTACTTCGATTAAATAGGCGGCGAGTGCCCTAGAGTGGGAGAGTGATCTTCAACAAATTGTCCTTCGATTGTTGCTCAAATCATTGAATATTAACAAGGAAACCACAGTAGGTCTTCATCTTAGAGGTAAGATTCTACACCCTAGCCCTTAGTTTCGACATTTATCTAAGAATGGGTAATTAGCAAGACAATTATTGGGTATGGGAGTTGTTTATTTTGCATGCATATCTTATCAAAGGGCGTAGGAAGATTGTGAGCTAAAAACGGTAAAGAGTGGGTTGTGGGATGATGGAATCCTCCATATAAGGACCTTGAAATCTTAATGCACACCTAATGTTTGATAAAATGCCCAAATGAGCTAGAACCATGATCATCTTCCTAATTTTTGTTCAACTTGTTATATTTCTAAAATAGATTGAAGTTGATAAGAATTCCAGAACATTTTAGAGTTTAAGGAAGCTCAATTGAGGTATGTTGGCTAAACTCTTCTTTAAGAATTGGAACCCCCAATATCCTTGTAAGTTCCAAGATATTTATTACAAATCGAGTATTCCGAATAAGTTTTATGACAAAGATATATGTTCAATTGGTGTTTCAAATTCTCTTATCATATTGTATTATCAATTGAGGATGTGTTCCAAACTATGGATTGTGTATCTACATGTTACGATTCCAAGTCGTGATTTATGTGGAAATTATTATGCCAAATTGTGTAGAGATTGTGATTGGGATTACACCTCCACCAGCACACATTTGGGTTAGGCGGAAATGTCGTTTTGTGTATGATTTTGGTATTGGTGTTGCACCACTACCCACATATATATATTAGGGTGAGGCGGCATGACCGCTTTGTGTAGTTATTGGTATCGTTGATGCATTTCCACCCACATATATTGGAGTGAGGTGGCATGACCTCATTGTATAGGTTTTTGGTACTATGGTTGTACCTCCACCCGCATACATTGGGGTGAGGTGGTAGGGCCGTTTGAGTAGAGTTTTGGTATTGTGCTTATACCTCCACTTGCATACATTAGGGTGATGCGACGAGGCCGCTTTGTGTTAAAATGGTTACAGAGGATCTCATCTTAAATTCTATAAATGTTAATGACAGCTCTTGATAAGCTTGCTTTGGTTTAAACGGCTATCTATTCTATTCTATTGTCGCCCTGGTTCATCATATGCATATTGTATTTACGAGTTCTTATATTAGTGTTTAGTTTTCATACTAATACTATTCGACATGTACTAACGTCCATTTCGCCAGGGGCGCTGAATCTTTAATGGATGCAGGTGGTTCCACAGCGAAGGATATTGACCAGTGATAGTGGTGCTCATTCTTCCCAGCTGACTTGGTGAGCCCCATCTCATTCCGGGGATGTACATCTTTGTTTCGTATGTGTTTTCGTGTTTTGAGGTATAGTAGGAGCCTTGTTGCCGACACTATCATTGTACTGTTTGGTATATTTAGAGGCTCTGTAGACTTAGTGTGGGTTGTAAATAGGTGTTGGGAATGATTAATAAGTTGAGTTGTGCTAGATCACTTGTTCCACTTTCAACCATGAAGGGGTGTGTGTGTGTTTGAGACTTATTAATGAAGTATCTAATGGTAATGAATTGGTATTGTAGACATGAACACCTTATTGTCTAATTAACGAAATTAAGTTTTCTCTTTATTCATGGATGAGTTTGGGTAGAAGAAAATCTAATAGGATTGCTCGACCGGGTTCATGCGGTTGAGCGCCAGTCATGCTCCCCGAGTTTGGGGAGTTACAAGTACTTAGAATGTAAGGCATGAAAAGAAGTATATAAAAGACGTGAAAGAAACATGGAGTAAAGGACTCAATTTGTAAGTCTGAAAAGCTCAGTAATCGTGAAATCTTCATAGTGTCATGTATATGGTTATAAATGTTATACCATGCATAGGTATATGTGTACATAACATCATCAAGCCTTCGTATGCCAGCTGATCAGGTGGTTGGTGCGTATATAACACCATAACCTTTACCCATACGACGTATATATATAATATA